>QNGE01002571.1:0-19886 GCA_008508345.1 Paragonimus westermani
TAAGTTGTGTGCATGACTTACTGGGCCTCTGGCTCATGCTGTGTCGGTTTTTGCTGCCATCCTGGATTCTTGCTGTGCTCCTGTTCCTCAGTAAAACGCCGTTTCTCAGTGCTTCCACCCCGTCGCGCATTACAATGTGTTGACGAGATAGCTGAAGTTTTGTGATCTGGTAGATAGAAGGAATTGGCAACCAATGATTAACGAACTTTCATTGTATGCGTTGTAGATCATTTAAAAAACTTTTGTTCGATATTCTTCGAAATGAGTGTCAAGATATGGTAAGTGTGTGTGCTTATGATCATCCTGAAGTGTGACTGGAAACCACCGAAAGTTGGAGGCGCCGTGGGTAAGTAGATATGGCTGCAGCTGATGAATGCTTAATATAATGCGGGCGAAAGCTGGCGTTATCTGCTCAGAGTAGATAGTGCTCGCCGCAATCGGGCGTAAGCTGCTTTGGCATTAAGTTAACAAAGAAATCGTTAAAGTCGGTCAGTTACATGACCACCGAGGAGATGAAATTTCATGTTTCTAGAAAAGCAAAGAGGTTCAACGCGAAGTAAAATAATGCACCGCATGTAGCCATCTGGGATGACCCGCTGGATGGTCAGCCCACGTGCACCTTATAGCCACATCGTCACGACCTATCGTTGAACACAGTGATGTCTATGCTCGTTGGTCAGNTAAAAAACTTTTGTTCGATATTCTTCGAAATGAGTGTCAAGATATGGTAAGTGTGTGTGCTTATGATCATCCTGAAGTGTGACTGGAAACCACCGAAAGTTGGAGGCGCCGTGGGTAAGTAGATATGGCTGCAGCTGATGAATGCTTAATATAATGCGGGCGAAAGCTGGCGTTATCTGCTCAGAGTAGATAGTGCTCGCCGCAATCGGGCGTAAGCTGCTTTGGCATTAAGTTAACAAAGAAATCGTTAAAGTCGGTCAGTTACATGACCACCGAGGAGATGAAATTTCATGTTTCTAGAAAAGCAAAGAGGTTCAACGCGAAGTAAAATAATGCACCGCATGTAGCCATCTGGGATGACCCGCTGGATGGTCAGCCCACGTGCACCTTATAGCCACATCGTCACGACCTATCGTTGAACACAGTGATGTCTATGCTCGTTGGTCAGCCTACGTGCACCTTATAGTCACAACGCCACGACCTATCGTTGGACACACTGACTAAGGGCCACGGCTAAGTGATCTATAGGATGAGTGCGCTTCTTTAATCATCCATTCAAATTCTTCAGACGGTTGTTTGTTCGATTTCCGAAGTGCATGGATAATGCACTTTGGCTTTATATATGGCCAATTGCACAAGAGGTGTTTCATAAAGTTGGGGTCTGTTCGCCGTATTATAATATCATCCAGGTTGAACCTTCAAAATGAATAGACAAAGGTGACCACTCACTCCTCAGAGTTACAGAAAGTAGCCATGCGATTAAATAAATATCGGCTTCCGAAGGAATTCGTTTGAATGGTGATTATAACGTCTATTACATCAACTTACATGTTTCCTCACAGCATCCCGAACATGAAAGTAACATAACATAATGTCGCACCCAAAGATCACTCGTGCTCCTCGCATTCGGACCGTAAACGGTGAACAGGAACTCTTGGCCTTTTTCTCCAGAGAGCGACAGCCGGAACAGATAAAGAACAACACCATTGGACTTGAACTCTAGGCTGCTTAGTTGGCGGTTCGTCAGTGTTGACACCTCCTCGATGGCCGACATCTTGTTGTGCAAACCGGCCAAAAGCCCTTTGAAATTTGCCTTTCACGCCAAACTTGATCGGTACTCTTCGCGTGACCTCAGGCATTTGGACCGGATCCTTCAGTTCAACACAAACATCTGATACCTGAGTGGTGACGTCAATATCGTCGTTGATGCAATGTCACAGCCTGAATTCAGCTCAGCTCATTCACTACCATCCGTTGATCTGGCTGTAATGGCAACTGCCCAGCAGTTCACTGAGAACATGAGGAACGTCTCCACTTGTAAGTTCCTGAAATTGTCTACCGTTCCTCCGCCGGGACAAATCGGTGACATTCTGTGCGATATTTCAACGCGTACATCTGGACATTTTGTCCCCCTTTCTTATCGATGCACCGTTTTTCATTATATCCGTTGTTCATATCACTCGGGGAAACGCAGGACAATGAAGTGGGTTGTACAACGTTTTGTTCGGCAGTCCATGAATAAAGATGTTCGCCTCTGGTTACATCATTGTATCGAGTGCTAAGGCAGTGAAGTGCACAGTCATACGGTTACCGCATCTGGCGTATTTTCCCAGCCGAACGCCCGTTTTTCCCATGAAGGCCTTGACATCGTTGGTACATCACCACCCTCCAACAATTGTACATATGTGCTGATCACAACTGATGACTTTACGCGTTGGATTCAGGCTGTATCCATAAGACAGATTTCAGCGAATTCAGTTGCCAAAACCTTATTAGATCGTGCCACTTACAATCATTGAGGATCAAGGCACACACTTTCATTCTTACCTTTTTCGCTTCTTCATGCAGTTAGGGAATGTCCACGCGTCAAAACCACGGCACACCATCCTTGCGCCAACGATTAGTCAAACGTTTCCATCGACAACTAAATGCCTTTATAACCGTCCGTGCCGATTCAAAGAAATGAAGCGAGCATCTACCACTCATTCTTCTTGGAATCCGGTCTGCCGTTAAAGAGGACATGGGGCGTACTACTTCTGAATTAATTTACGGTACCACTTTGCAGTCCGCGGGGGGAAGTGGTTTAATCCTCGAGAAATTCAGACCCTGGTAAAGATTACATTTCACGTTCACAACAGCACATGTCCAGCCTACGTTTCAAATCAACCCGTCGACATTGGCATCGGGAACAAACATCTCGGGATTTGTTCACGCCAGAATCCGATCAGAAAACGACTAAAACTAAGACACCTCGGTCTCTTCAAACGTTTGAGCGCAAAAACATCTTGATTGAAAGGTGTGGAGAAGGCGTATCTGTATCCACTGATCGACTGAAACCAGCCTGCACAGGTCAGGTTGTTGACCCAGCTGACCCAACATTGACTGAAGACAACCCTCCCATTACCAACAGAATCACATTCAACGGCAATTCAACCCTCATTGTGCTGTTGAACGAAGTATAACACGCAGAGGACGGCCTGTATATCGACCAAAACATCTGATGGGTTATGATGCGTGGCATAGCTATCCAGCGTTTGGTTCGTACTGTCTTCACTGCCGTCCTTCTACCAAGTTTTCTGCCCACAAACTCTCTGGTGGAGTACTGTAGTGCGTACACATCATAGTTATATTTTTTTGAACGATTTTTATATATCTGCGTATATATCGTCTCGTTAACTGCACTTCTACAGTTGTTTGAAAGCATCAGCACCATTTTCGAATTTTTCTGTAACAAGAGTGGGCATGAGTTGCACGCACCGTCTCTGTCTTCATTTACGTGGATCTTTGGGATGATGAATTAACCGCACGACTAGACCTTCCAGCTCCGCGTATCCGCTGATCTACTGACATTGGACGTTCTTCACCCCGCGCCACGTGTAAAATTATCCACCAACCGTCCGAACCTATTCGCCGGCGCTGTCCGTCTCTCGAGTGGTAGCCTGTCCAATTTAACGGATTTTGACTTGCTAGTGAGTTCTATTTTTCCAGATTTTTTATTTACATGCCTTCCTTTTCTTTGTGGGCATACCACTTGTGCACACCCGTTACCAACTTAATTCGCGTTGGTGTTACCATGATTCGGTCATTTTTATCACTCGACTGATTGGACCACTGCGCTCCGGGGGGTTCTTCCGGATGCATCCCCAAGGTGTTTTGCCGTTACTTTGAATAGATAGCGTCAAAAGATTGTCCAAATACGCCGGAGTTGTCGTGCGAGGACGGGAAATTTCGGAAGTTCGGCAAACGATTGTCTAGACTGCAGTGCAAAACTTCGTCTATCGCTAGGAGCCCTCTGGTAAGTAACAATCTTGCGACTTGTTCGGTTAGAACATCATATAAATATAGGAAAAATGTATACATGAATTTTAAACCTGTTTATGTTCTATGTTTATGTTCTGAGTAAAACCCACATCAGGTCATTTTGCTGAATGTGTAGTTACCGGCGATCCTGTGGTTTCCCCAAGGATCTCGGCTACAGCCGTGCTTTATTGCCCGTCTGTTCCGTACGCATGCTTTTGTGTACACCTGCTATAAGAGGCCTGATATGTACTCAGCGCAACTTTTTCGGCCGTGCAACTAATTTCATGCATCGAATGCTTGCTCCTCTCCTAACGACTGATCCATTCATCCATTGCTCAAGGTCGTTCAACCTGAACCTCTTCGAGCGTTGTTTAACGAACTCGAAGTTTCCATGCTTTTCTCACTTGGCGCGCTTTTGAGTGTCGCCAAGTCGGTTGGAGTCCACCTCGCGCCTCTGTTCTTTTTTCTCGTGGTTGCTGCCGTTGGTCCTAGATTAAGCTAGAACAAGCTGCTTTTTATATTTCCCAACATTGCTGGAAATGTACGGTTTGTTTCCAAACCCTGACGCGTTCCTTTTGTTTGATGTCTCATGGGATTACGTTTTGGCTGCTCTTCAGGAGAGGCGCCTCATTGTTAGTGCGCGAAAGTCGAGCGCACACCCACTTATCCACTACAAATTTGCTAATAAGCCCCCAGTGGCACTTTCCAGCATCCTAGGTAATGCACGCGCATGTGTAAGCACATATGATTAAAATGATGTTGAATTTACAACGGTTTCTTTAACATGCAGTAGACGAGGTGCTAGGTGGGCGTGTAAATCAATGATAGGTGTACGACGAACCGTCTCAGGCAAGTTGTTTTTGAAAGGAGTGTGATAGAGGGGACGAGTATGTACGTTATTTACAACTGACAGCTAAATATTTCCCGAACAACACTAAAAATTATCACCAGAGGATATGTTGTGTTTCAAGATAGACGTTGTGTTTGATGGCGTAAAATAACTTTCCTTTTTAAAACAATGAATAGTGTTACTTGCTCTGACTTTAATCGGAAGTTTATCCCAAATATAGGGACGTTTTACAATAAACTGGTCTACCCATATCTCTTTCCGAGATAGCAGGGTTGGTAAAATAGAGCTTTTATTTCTTAGACCATATGGGGGGCTGTGTTGTAAGTGGACGGTTAACGCAGTGATGATTACTTCCGCTTGTAACATTTTATACAGAGGTGTAAGGTTCCGCTTCAGTCTTCGTAGCCAAAGTGGATCCACACCAAGTTTTTGACGGCGTTGTCTATAGGTGAACGAAAGATGCCCTAGTAAGCTTTTAGTGAGTAATCGTTGAAGGTTTTTTCAACACCAGCCCACCAGACTTGCGTAGATCGCAGTAAGCGAGTGTGCAATACGCCGGTTGAGGTCTGGCTTACGTTTTGTAAAGCGTCAGCCCTGCAGAAGCTAGATGAAACCTTTTTTTATAAAGCTTGTTGTTTTTTTGGGTTGTGCTGTCTAAAAACATACATGTCCGAATAACTTAAGGGAGTCTGATCACTGTATTCCTAGATCTGTGGCGACACAAACTCTCTAACCGTCTAGTGGGACAGAACCATTTCACAATTGACAGCAATAGGTAATGAGGTTTTATTTGCTTGCTGAGAATGTCATCAGGCGTGTTTTGCACCACAACTGGGAACAGAAGGAGCTCGCCATGATAAATAACATTACGTACATCGTTTATACACAAGAAATGCAACGGTTCCAGAACGCTTCTTTGAATCACCCCACTGGTCACTAGCTTTGGTGTTAAGCAGTTGTCTTCCGTTTTAACTGTCTGGGTGTGTCCTTCAAGATATGACGAATGCCAGCTATACCAGGGGTTTAGTATGCTGAAAGATGCTATTTTGATCAACAAGCGCTTATGAGACACACGATCAAGGGCTGTCTACATGTTTACAGGTGTGATGGTTACCGCACTTCCTGCTCCGTCATTGGGAATTCTTAAGAATTCTAAATGACATATTCTGCAAGAACGCTGATTATGGAAACTATGCTGTGACCTTGAGAACTTGATAGTATATGTGTAACGCGCATCCAAAACCAGCGAGCGCGCACGGATTGATTTTGAGTTGTGTAACGGGGCGTGCTGCTGTGTTGTCGGTGCCGTTTTAGCTTTCGTTTGTGTAAATCGTGTGCATGGCTTACTGGGCCTTCGGCTCATGTTTGTTCGTATTGTTTCTCTTTCCAGAACTGTTGTTCGAACCCCTACTTCGGAAGAGCGCTGTTCCCTGGTGCGTCCACGTTGCCTGAAGGTTGGTCCGCGAAGTCACGGGCATTCAGAATAGAGTCGGCTGGCCTACATGTTACAGTATACACCTTTATTGTCCTTCCAAACATTTGTAAGAGGACCGATGTGTAGTTGAGGGGATGATAATTACCAACATCCTGCTCTGGACGATCTCACTGGCGAGGCATAATGATTGACTTTTCATTGAGGAGAGAGAGTGCGAGATACAAGTGATGGAGTGAACATATCAAGTGATGGCTATTAGTTGCGTATTTGTGTCACGTCGGGCTCACCAGTTCTAATGCGTACGTGCGCTAAATTAACGTTTCCTCAGGTGTATGCAGAAATACCAGACGTGAAATGAAAATACAGGTAGTTGCGGAGACCAAAAATATATTATGCGATAATTACAAATGGTCTCGGTCAGCGCTAGACGACACCGATACGCGAAATGGCCAGGGAGGATAAGGATCCGACAGTCGAGCGCGCGAGCAAGCAAGATGTGTGTTGCGCTTAGCGCGCATACGCCGACAAGCATGCAAACAAACAAACGCGATCTAATGCATCAGACAGACGGCAGGCAATGATCCTTGAGGTCTTATGTACAATGTGAGCTAAGATTTTAGGAAAAATTTTACACATCGTATAACAGGCAGGAAAACGGGGGGTATCTCCAGGTCACAACACCAGAATGGTTGATGGTTTAAAAGTAGCCAATTTTGTGCGAACAGTCCTAACATCAACCAAGACATTACTCATAAGTTCACATATTTTCAACGGAGTGTTAACGAGTAATAAGAAGTGTTCTTTGCCAGACAAAGCAGCACAATGAGAGTTGAAGCTTTCACATATTGCAACAGAGTTGTAAGCAACCATTTTGTCTTCAAGTGTAATAACTTCTGTAGCAGTGTCTTACGCGGAATTTCTTCGTCTCATCAGCTGCATAGGTTTCATGCATCGCTGCTGGCTATGGAGTGCGAGTTTTTCTTCGTTTATATGACATGATTGCGTTTGACGTTTCTACCTTCAAACATTTTGTTAATTTGTATCAACATGGAGAAACCTAATGTTCAACCGCACTTCAACCGAAGCATTTTAAGTCTGTCATTCAATTTCGAAGTAAGGATTCTACCTTATGCAAATCGATGGTTTTTAGTTCCATGTGTGCCAGAGTGTTGATACAAAAATCAGATGTTTGATAAAATCCCCTTTCGCTGTGGTTGGGTCTGATGTGTGAAAGAATGTGTTCAAATTTAAGGACTTTAGTAGGGGAAATGTGTTCAGATCGACGAATTTGATTGGAGGGTAGAATGCAACTGTCAGTTTGGGAGCCGCTTTGAAATGAAACAGACATTTGACGACGTTGTGGTTACCTATTGAAATTTGTTGTCAGACGGATACATTTACAGACGAGATCCTCAAAGTAAATATGAGACCCAGTGTATGCTTTCTTCAAGTAATGTGTGTTGGTTCCATCCATTCAGTTAAATTCATGAAAGAGGTTCGGCCGGCTTTGCTGGAACTGAAAGTGAGGCCTCGAGGATAATATGCATGTTAAATTCACCACCTATTAGTTTTTTTTCACAAGACATGTTTTCTACTCGATTCATTCAATATACAAGGCCAGTCAAATCCTCACTGGTAACATTTGGCGGTCTGGAGATGCACCCCGTAAGTAGCTTGCGAGAACTATTAGAGGTCATTGACCGCAGCAAGTTATTGGCTTTGAAAAGACTAAACTGGTCAAGTGTTATTCCGGAAAATTGCTCTCTTCGGCAAATAATGCATTCAGCTCCTCGTTCTGGAAGACGAACTCTACGAAACGTGTGATATCCTGTGATACTCATCTGCCTCTCTGGGGCATTAGGGGGGCACTGCTTCTCACTCACGAGGGTGATATGGGGATTAGCTAGGAAAACAAAGGATTTAGAAGAGTGCATCTTACTCACAAATGAACTTACGTCCATGAGTAATAAATTAGCGAAATTTTCTTCCACCAGGCACAACATTTAAACAGCTACAGAACTTCATCAGAGATGGGTTATGAGATACCATGTGGAAATGCTTGCTGTTCGAGTGAGCGTCGCAAAGATTTGACTCCAAGAAAGAAGGTGCTTGAAGTGCGTCGTTATGGTAAGATGACTAAGTAGGATATGGGGAGGGGGCCAGGTGGCGGCGGATGAAATATCAAGGGGTGTACTTAAAAGGGGACTGGTTTGGCGGACACTTGCGTTGGTAACGTAATCAGGTTGCGACATACTTGTCGGGCTATACACACTAGCAATTCGGTTTACAGCAGCACCCATATTTTGGGTTAACGGGCTAAGTTACTACGGGGCTTTCGGGTAAAAGATAAACGTCGTGAAACCCAGCATGTTTGCAGATTGGCTTGGAACCAGTGAGGGTTCCATTCGCGCAGCCTTATATGCGAAACGCTGTTTCTTTGTATGTGTTCCTCAAAACAGGTTTCGTGGCGTTCGTGAAATACTTTTGATTAACCCATATCACAAATCTAAAATGTCATTCCGTGGTAGGCACTGTACATATTTTACTGTTGTTTCTGAAATTTGTTAAGGTGTTTTGGATCTGCCAATGCTATTTACAGTCATTGAAGGTGATTGAGTGAGATGCTCACAGTCAGAAGTAGATGGCCCTGCCTATTTAGCCGCTTCCGTATCCGGGGAATTTGAGCTGCTGCTCCAAATCCTCTGGGTAACATTGGGCGCTTTAGGTTTCGAATTCTTTCCATGAGGACTTTTTGTGAGGACGTATCTCAGTTAGCACCACTTCTAATACTTCTGTTTGGATTAATTGTTTCCAGCCGAAGTATCCGGCCTTCTGAAGGAGCACCATCTGATGTTATTCAGACAAAGTCCTAAACAATTTAGGTGCTAATAGAGAGTTTTACCGTTCGAACAGGACGCTTGACCAGAAGTACGTGAAGGACAGACTACTGCGAAGAAGAATTGCGTAGCGTTTCAATCCACCATGTATTCGCCATCAAGGTATGAGAGGGAAGCGGATGATAAGATCTACTCGGTAGACCCAGTAATTGGACTGTGTAAAATAGATGCCATAACACGAGAAACGGAAATCATTGTATGAATTAGAATGAATACGCGAAAATCACCCAAACTTAACGGTAATGATTAACGTCTGATCGTCAGGCTACGAGTAAACTAAAAACAGAGCCCAGAGCTGAAAACAAGTTTGGTCTCGAATATTGCAGCAGCGTTAGTGAATAAGTGTATAAATAATTGCAATAAGCAAACTTCAAGAGTTCACGGTGCTAGTGCAGTTCAACAAAATCAGTGAGTTCCGAATCGAGCCATTAAAGTCAAAGGCTAACCGCCGTTTGGGTAGACCAGGTCGAGACTCACCAACAATGCCTCCCACTACTGATAGCCGGTTACTTCATCGAAACAAACATGAAATGAGTAGTGCAGGGCGTCTGAGCCACATCAGGAGTGAAAGCAGAGATAACGGGAGGCAAATTTCATCGACGGCACGTTCGACATCGGTCGACTCACATACTAGGGTGGAAGGCATGGCAAATCCTTTTCATCTGCAAAAGAGTCACTGACGCATAGCCAACATCCACGTTAAATTCGTACTAGAAGAAAAGTGCCGCGAATAGTCACAAACTGTTTAGCTTAACGGTGCCTATCTGTAGCGACCTGGAGATAACTCCGGTCGGCCCGCTGACTGAGAACGATGTGTTTGGTAGTAGTACTAATAAAATGTGGAGAAAATCCCCCCAGTTCCGTGTGATTTTACCCCAAGTACTCTTCGAATCGATCGAATCTACCAGGTTCACCAATAGAAGTATTGGTCTGGCTTTCCAATTTAATTGTTAATTGTTATTTGGAATTATTATCATTTATTATTTTTATGAATAGCTCCGATAAGATAGATCTTGTACATGGTGGTGTTTAGAACTTACACGCGAACAAGAAATCCCGTCTGCAGTTAACACATGGGTTTCAATATCTGCACGCCCGATCGTAATAATTCAACCATCCTAGCACGCTTTTACATCACACCTAACGGTGGCTGGCTGTGTTGTCATTCATACCCATGCAATAGTTTTGCATGCTAAAACTGTCAGAGAAAACAAAAAATACCTTACTTGCTCATCTCACATGAATGCATGAAAATCTCGGGTTACCGTCCTTGTTTTTCCTCTGTTAACAGGTACCCTGAAATTTTCCTGCTGTGAAACATTCTTTTCACTCCACATATCGACTACATAGAGCAGATCAACATCAAAATTCGGTAGTAATCATATACCTGGAAAGCAGTTAGTTGACCTCTTTTTCAAGTTATATCATGACTGTTTGCCAGTCCTGTATAATGTCCGCGATTTTCTGTTCTTCGTCTTCCCGGCAAAAGTTTCTACGCACTTTCTTGACGCCATTCACACCAAACAATGGCGAAAATCTTCGACTTTCCGCTTCCACCATCTTCAGATAGCCTCTTCCGGTCATAACCCTGACTTAGGGTTTGGGATCACATCGCGAAGTGCAAGCCGATATAACCACTCAGCATTATCTTTATGCTGATTTTTGGGAATCCTGAGAACTCTCTTCTTATTAACCTGTGCCTCAAATTCCCCTCCATAGATGAAATTCTCCCTCATTATGTCTCTTCTGTTACTTTATTCACATAACTGGTGCATTGTACTGTTATTAATTTCGCGTATTTCGTGTACTTAATAGATATCGCCTTATATTACGTGCACTGATCACGCTCATCTGTGCGAGTTTCTCATGGACACATTGAGAAATATGCCATTAAGTATTATCAGGTTCCATGGTAAGGGGGCCGGGAAGTGAGATAGGGAAAGCTATCTTGGCAGTAGAGCATGGTGTAAAGTGAAACCGAAACTGAGGAAACGCGCATCATGCGTTTTAACCGCGGCTAATCACTGCCTTTTGCCCTTGTGTTGCAGAGTCGGCGGTTTACGCAGTCCTCAAAAACGAGGCCTTAACTGCAGGCAGACTAACTGCCTGTACCGTGACGTAATACTACGTAGTGTTTATTGTCGTTCTGTTACTTCTGTGGTAATGTTGCGTGTTTTCGATTGACCACTATTAGCAAACCCTCGTTCTCCATCTTAACGGGTATATCATAATAACTCTGATATGGCTTTATAGAATGCGAACTGATGCAACGTCACATCTTTCAGCTGATATCTGGCAGAACGAATAAACTGCTTCGTTTGCTAGTGCGTCAGTCAAAGTTTTGTAGATCGCAATTGTTTTCCCTCCGACTACGATTTTTTGTTTACTGGTTTTCAAATTTGTCCTAATGCATTGCTAATATGATTTTTATATAAAGTTTCACTTCATGTGGATTACTCGCGTTCAAACGAGTGTGTTTCTCACAGATTCGCAGATAGATATACAGTATTATTATTAGTGTATATCTGGACCCAGCTTGAAGTCCCCGGAATTCTGAGGAAAAGGTCGCTGTTTGGCAAGGCTGCTGGGTTTATGACCGTACCGATAAGACTGCCGTTCAAGCTAACTCATCTTATAGCTTATGGGTCTCGAGAATGCTGTACGGATGAGAATAAATGCAAATCAGTTGGTACTGTGGGCTCTTAAACATTGGATTAGAAAATCTCAGTAGGTCACCCATATACTTCCAAAGATTCTGCCAAAATATTACCAGTGTATATTTTCTCACATATTTGTCAGAAACACGTCCATTTGAGCGTAGACAGTACACGTAAATCTTCTAAGATAACGGCAGAAAACACGTTCGGAGGAGGTCGCTTCTCTTTTTTACTCTTGTCAACCTACTTTGAGTGGCCTATTAAAACTTTCATGATCTTGCAACCAAATTTTCTCATTGATCGGTAAAGAATTAAGTCATCATGACTACATATGCAATGTATATATTGCATGTTTTGCATTATCGAATGCGTACTGGGATGCGGGTATACGGACAAGTAAGTAATCACAGGCTTTTTTGTACATACAGAGAATCTATATACACATGTATAGTTATATGTATGAATTTGTATATATGTATGTACATCCTATATGTGTCTATATTATACGTGTAAATGGGAACATGCTTGATCGTATGCAGTATGTATGCATTCACATATGTGCCACATATATTTGTATTGCCTTTCACATATTCGTGTACAGACGTATGCAAACACATAGGCACATGTCTTGATATGTACATGCAATACGTTTGTAGAATAAAAATGTTTGTAACTGTATGCATATATATGTTCATCACATGTATAGTGTGTATACACAGCAATTTTCTTGTACATATATGTAGGTAATTTGTTTGTTTACATATGTACGTGCATGTATATTTCATCTTATTGTATTACCTCATTACCGTATACAGATGCACATATATATGTGGGTATACTCAGGTAGAACTGTGCACACAACGATTCATCCACGAGTATACCAGTTTCGTTTACATGCATATTTGCTTAATCCATTGGGCATGTATACACAACTCACCATATACATATAAAAGTGAATATGTCCGGTCATAGATACATATATATATGGGGGATACATACGTATGTACTGCAATGAACAGTAGGATCGTTCTCTTGCTCATGAAGAGCGTGCAGCTGTAAACTTCAAGTTGGTTACTTAACCCTCCCGCAGTCCATGCATGTGGAGTTGACGTTTGACTGCCGGAAGCCAGCACACGGATGATGGTAACAACTCAAATGTTGACAGCACTAGACCCAGTTTACGTTGTGCTCGTTCAGGTATACGAGATTACAATTTAGGTAGTAGAACTGGTAGACGTCTCTGTTTGCAGATTTCAAGGCTAACATTTTTTAAAATATGCTCCCTCACCTTTGTTCCAAATTACTTTATGTTACACCCAGTAACTCGCATAATATGTGCTGTTACCGAAATATCTCCCATAACTTAAATCTGTGGCAAACTGCCGTCAGTCACGCGACTTCCAAACGTGGACCTGCTACGCCTTCTGGAAATAATTAAGACACGATTTCAGGTCAACAGGCATACGACCCAATTAATCTGACTGACATACTGCCTGGCCAGTTGATTAGATGCGACGGTTCGGAAACTTATGAGAGGCAGGCGAAAAAATACTACAGGGAGTCTTGAAACCAGCCCCGTGGGGTACTACCCAGTCAGTCATCACTGTCTTAGACCGTTGACAGTGAAAAGCCAAAAGTGAGAACGTTGACCCCCTCTGTATTGGTATCAACCAGGGACAATATTGTACAAGGAATGGTCACGCTAGCGAGGTGCAGAGCGAATTGTTTATAAATCCGGAACGGATAGTACAAAATGGATAGCTTGACTAAAACGAAAATAGGTTAAACCAGAATCAACAAAAGTGTACAATTGAATGAGACCATCGACACATTATATATTATGGTCGCAACAGAGCTCTCTCACCGAAAGCTGAGAAGAATTACACTTGCCTTCTTCATTCCAAAGGTAGAGAAGAGAAAAAGTCCATTTTTTGCTGGTCACAGTTACAGGTTGAGATACATAAAAGGGAATGACGTGAAAAAGCCAATGTCAAAGTTTGAGGGAGGGTCGATCAAGGATGGTTACTGCGCTTGATTGAGGGTTTTATTCAGATTATTTAGCTTTCGGTGCGTTTCTTCTTTGACGCAACTGGCTGTGCAAACTTAAAATCTCTGGACAGAAAGAGATGTAGGTTTGTCCAATGCTTTAGGACCTGTAGCTGGAAGCTAGCCACCAATGCACCATGTTCAAAATGTGTGAAAATGAGAGGAACCACGGTGTGGTATTTGCCCCACAAATGGACGGTGACAACTCGCCGTGTCAACGTATCCGGCTGTTTAATAATTTCACGTTTAGCGAAGTCAGGGAGACTGCAACTTCGAATGTCGCGGGCTTTGATTTCGTCTTCATCTCGCGAACCTGTTCAAAGCTGATGAACTCAAGAAAGAAAAGTGTTGACTTGCGAATAAGACTGACTCTGAGAAACGACATTCGGGTTACGGAGCGGGTAACGCATCACATGACTGAAAAAGACATTGGAGTGGAGACAAAGGTCTTGTTGATTTTTGGTTTACAGGTCAAAATACCCAATAACCCAAAAGCTGAGTAGGTAGAGCGTCAACAATTTTTTATAGCTCCAAATGATCGTTAAGTACAGATACGCAATAATACGGAATAGCAAGATATAGCTGGTGGACAAAAACACTGATTACGAATGTGCGTGTTTTTCGCTGAATAAAGTCATTTGAAAACGTAAGAAATCTTACACTCTGCAAATCGTACGGGATTGCTGAGATCCTTACCAGGGCGATCATGTCCAGATGCAGAGAGAGCAAGTGTTAGGGTTGCGAGGGTGGCGGCAACCGCAGGGAATTTTGGAGGCTGAACATTTGTTGCTTTCACCGGGATTTCCAGGCTGGGAAGGTGATGCAGCCGATGGTTCTCTAAGTATTGATTTTAACCGGTCGACAAAAAACCACATCACGCTTGCCGTTGCGGCTAACGGTGAAGTTTTTCATGACACCTACGAGGACGCGATAGGGGCCGGTGTGTAAAGATGACAGTGGTTGGCGCATCTGGGTGTGGAAAGATATCAGCAAAAGAGGACAATCGCGCGCACATGCACTGCTGCTGATTGCTCTCTAGGCGACACCAAGAGCAGCTTCTGCGTGTGGTGCACTAAACGATCTGTATAGCTGCCGTAATCTTGAGGTGCTCAGGGTAGAGGTGAGAGGAGTTTACCTGGTAACATAATTGTGCAACCGAAAGCTAATTCGGCTGCGGTGGCGTTTAAGTCCTCTTTCACCACGTCACACAGTCCTACAATAACTAACGAGAGTGCTTCCCTCCAAGAAGGATTAGCATGCGCACTGACAGCGGCTTTTGGTTGACAGTGAAAACGCACAACCCGCCTATTTGGTGTAGAATGGCGAGCTGTAGAGCGAATACGCACGCATCCTAACGTATTCAGAAGGGCCGCAAAATGCCGTTAAAAATTTGTCCACGATCTGTGGCCACCACTGATGGGAAACCGAATTATGCCACTCGACATTCCAGGGAGGCGCTAGCTACCGTTTGTGAGGGGCAGTTGGATGGCTACACGGTTAAATACCGTCTTCTGAAGCGGTCAACACACATCGGAATGATAGAGCAATTTGAGAAACTTATGTCGTCAATTAAACCGAGGGGCAGTTTGTGAGGACGCGCGTCTGGCAAAGGAAAGTTGCTGAGAAGACTCTTCGTATGACGGCGGACTTTGACACTTTAGCACTGGAGACAATAACGGGTCCAATTGCGGACATCGTGGTTTACGTTGGGTCATACGAAACGTTCAGTGACAAGTTTGGTCAGAGAGCTTATGCCGGGATGAGACAAACTGTGCAATGCATCCAGCAGAGTGCGGCGTAAAGATACAAACACTACAGAGTGAGGTGTAACATGGGAAGTGTCTCAAAGAATTGCTTTCCCTGAAGATAACAGAAGTACGGGTTGAACCTTGAGAGAAACCGTTTGATGAGTGTGATCGGTCTTCGGATCAGTGGCTTGCGCTGCAGGCATGGTTGATAATTATTGTCATTGCCAAAAGATGAGCTGAGGTTGTAAGCGCATGAAAAAGCGTCCGCCAGAGTGTTATCATTGCCTGAGACATGTATATCAGCCGTATCCTGAGAGATATAGTCTAGGTGCCCAACCTCCCTTGAGGAAATACCTGCTGGATCAAGCGACTGAGGGACAGGTTGACGGTTTGAGATCAATGAAAACAAAGATTCCGCTTTCTACCGGATGACGGACGTGGCGGGTGCTTAGACAAGTGGCTAGTAACTCTTTACCAAATCTGCTTTAGTGGGATTCCGCGGGTTGTGAACATTTGGGGAAGAAAGCTGAAGGTTGATTTTGCTTTCCAAAGAACTACTGTGCAATATCATCACCAGCTCTGTCAGGCGTCCGTTAACATTGACATCAGTGTGTCTGGATCGAGATTGGCAAATAGAGCTGAGTCGGCAACGGCACCTTTGAGTTCAATTGACGCACTGCGTACAGGTCCCCTGAACTGGAATTTGCGTTCACCTCCAAGGTGGAGATCGGTCATTGATTTCATTATGTAGGGCGTACTATTCCGAGCTTGCACGTGCGCTCACGGTCTGTTTTGGCAAGTTTGAATTTGTCGGGAGACAACCGGCGAGGCCGTGCTGAGATGGGAGGTCCCCTAGTGCCGATGTGATGTGCCACGCTAAAGGTCACTGGCGGAGTGTCGTCCGATGTGCGCACGTGCTCAGGGAGCTCAATGAAGGGGTCCACAAATCGTTCTGGTACTGCGGGTTAGGCACATATGGGTTTCATGGCCGCAACTGTTGCGTGCTTGCTGAGCACGCTTGAACTAGTGGTGGAACTGATTAGCATGCGGTGTCTCTCAGTGAATGGAAGGTCAAACTGCTGGAAAAATCGGTGATGATTATGGCGAAATATACCAGCGGAATGTCCGCCGGAGGTCAAAATTAAAAGCTAAAGACCCGCATGTGGTTATAGGCGTGCCATTTGTAAAACGGAGTCATGGGCTGTAGGGGTTTGACACCCCGTCTTCTGTAGACGATAACACGCTAACGTGCACCCCAGTATCAACCAAAACCGTTGGGGTATGAATTACAATCAATCCACTCAAATGAAAGCCTGGGTTGCCGTGGTGATGACGTTGCTTCCTCCTCACACGCTCAGGAGCTCTTGTCTTCGTCGGCTCGGTTTCAAATACTTCACTAATTAAATTCAAATCCAAAGTAGACTCAGAAGCGAAATTTACAGCCTCAGGTAATTCAACGGGATGAAATAGAAAGCTTTAAAGTTTTCGTGCATTTAAGACCGATGATAGGTGGGTGAGAATTACTGGCAAAAAATGAACTTGTGTAAGTGTAGGATCGCGTATCTGTGAGTGGAAGTTCACATCCGCCAAGAATAGTCGAAGCATGTCCACTAACACCCTTAACAGAAATATCAGCAGGCCTCGAGACAACAGAAGGTTCCAGCCCCTTCATGCAATCAGCATAAGTGAAAGAATCAACACTACCCGTGTCGACAATGAAGGAATGTTTGGGACCGCGGTTAACCGTAAATGACTGTATTAAGTGGTTGATGGAATCAACAGAATTAGTAGATGTAAGAGCAAGAGAACTGGATTAAAAGTCAGATGGGATACTTTGCCGTCCAAAAGAACTGTAGACTAAACACATCTCCGAACTGTGACGGACGGTTTGAATGTGACAAACCTTGCCGCATTTACAACATTTGAAGTTGCGAACTGAGCACATCCGTTGAGAATATTGATAGCCACATGACTTGCAGTTGTTCCAATATTGGACAGAATTCAAACTAGAATGAGGTGGTTCAATCACTACATTTCTCTGACAAGTTGACTTTTTGAGCTCTCGTTGTTGTTAGTGTGCCTGCTTCTCGGCACTGTTGGTGGTATGTAAAACAGCTGGTTCTTCGTTCACTACGGTCTTTACGTCCTGAAATTGTTCACAGACAGCTCTCGCAGACCGGGAAGATGCCTTCTTCGGTATTAAAAACTTCGGATTGAGACTATTGACATTGAATCCTGCAATTAATCGCTCTCTTGGCTGAATCTGCAGTTGATCACCCGAATTGCGCTCTGCTGCTTAAGTTTGAAGTAAAAGAATAAAGCACGGACTTCCTGATTTTCGTTTCTTACTAAGGCATGGAATTTCGCTCTTTCTGCAGCTTCGGAGTTAATAGGCTGAACGTGCTTGAGTAGCAGATGCTTCAAAGAATCACACGGAATTGAGAAAAGCGAGTCCGGAAGCGTCAGATTTTTGATCATACCATACCCATCCTTGCTGATGACCGTAATGAAGTGCGGCGTTTTCTTTTCCTCTCTCATATCTTTACGGGTAATAAACCGAATCTTAAAGCGTTCCAGATAATCTTCGATTTCCTTTGAACTTGAGTGGATGTCTAGATTTTACAAATTACGGAAATCCTTTGTGAGAAATATCATGACCGCAACGTAATCGGAAATATGCTTAGCTTAAACCCCGAGCTAGCGTTCACACAGTAGTAGTAAGTCGGCACTTTAACCGGCGATATCGGAATGTAATCAGTATCTGCACAGGATACTTATTCATGCAGTAAACAACAATGGCGTACTGTGTTCGGTTATGGAGCCGCTTTCCTTTCATACTCCGGAAAAAATAATTTGAACGGTCGAATTTTCTGTTTGGTCGTCAGATAAGTCCGTTGGCGGAGTAATTACTACTGGGGTTTGCATGCATGTAAACGGCAAGTAATCGTGAATTTTTCGATATTGAGGTGCAAGTTTACACAGAAGAAAAACAACATAAATGCGTTGATTTATATGATGACAATTATATACGTTAACCTTCATGCATATTTGATAATATCGACCGATGTCCACGTAATTATGGGTAGATAAGTATATTTATTACCTGGCTATTTTTAATCCTCTATTCATAAGCATATATATGTATTCACAGAAGCCTTTCTGTATTTTAATGCGCAGCTGTCCACATGTATGAGCCGCTAAGCGAGTAAACGCCTGTACACTCTCTAATGTGCCTTCTCAGCACGTGCCACTGAGTTAAGTATGAACACTATCTTGGGAGACAAATCACGATGTGTGATATTTTACATATTTTTTGGCAAGATTATTTTTACCATTTTAAGTAAACTCGATATAGCTTCCATTTTACTGAATTTTCAGAAATTTCTGTATGAAAGGAAACTGACTCTGCCAACGTAGTGATAATTGTTGTTGTGAGTGACAGTAAATCTAAATATAAGAGCTGTCATTATTTTTGGATGTGTGAACAGTTACTAAAAATGGATGATTTCACAGTGCTGATTGTTACTACTGAGACAGTTTGATTGTAGTTCAAAACACCCGGCAGTTAAATGCACCGGTTTACTGGTTGCAGTAACTATGGACGCGGAATATACAGCGGTCGTTTAGACCCGTTATTTCCCGGGCTAATACTAGTGTTTATAGAATGCAATAATACCAAATTTTCACTGTATTTGTAAATTAGATTAAAAACGCATTATTTGGTACGCCTTTAGTATGATTCCCTCACGATCCCCAGCACAACTGTCCATTAAGAAACGTGCAAACGCACCCTAAGTGGCCCGCTGAAAATAGTGTCCGTACGAATCGCGTTTTCAATGTGAGTTGCCTACACCGCTTAGGTCTCTGTCGGTTAACAGGTTGATACAAATCCCTCAAGTACGTCAACACAAAGCATTGTGTAGCGGGAGAATTAAGAAAATGAAACTTTCAAAATAAGCAGGAAGTTAGGAGCGCTCGTTAATAGTTTGGGTGATCACACTGACATTGACAACTACTGTAGTGAGGAGATACGGTCGCACCATACTACTCACACCACTATTCAGTAGCAGCGGTTCGAGATAATCGCGTGATAAATACGGCAGAGATACGGGATGGATCGTTGGAGGACAGAATGACATATAATGGCTTTCGCTACACGACGGAACTGATACGTGGTGTCTAGAGCGACTGGAGTATCCTCAGAAGAGTATGGTGTGCAAATGAGTGTTTCCGTTTCTTGTCGTGCTCAGACGCTTAAGTAGTGTGTTGGTT
>QNGE01002571.1:39022-75901 GCA_008508345.1 Paragonimus westermani
CACAGGCTTAGATGGTTAGGTCATGTATTAAGGATGCCAGCTAGTCGTCTTCCACACCGAGCACTGTTCGCTGACACTGCGACCGACTGGCGTGAAGTGCGAGGTGGACAGCTAATGACGTGGTTGGAGAAATGAGGTCGTTCACGAGGGGGTTGGCCACTGTGGGTCGTGTTCTTCTCCCGAGCTGGTGCCCCCGCGCGACTGACAGAGTCGGTGGCTGGAGAATCTAGGTGAGATGGCGGCTAATTGAGCTCAGTGGCGTGAATGTTGTCGTCGCTTGACCGAGTCGAGCTGTCTGTGAAGTGAGTGCATTTAATGACGCGGGGCAGTGAAAGCCGTAAGGAAGCTGTCTCGCTGATGACGCCTTACTCTCAGCTGCAGCTCGGTTGTTTGTTTGCAAGGTGTAGGCACCTTGATGTTGAGTGTTTGAACATATAGACTTAGTTATTTTTAGTAGTTAAGTCCCGTCCCCTTATTTTTCCTTCTCTCTTTCTATATAGGGTTTGTTTTTTCTTCACGGTTGTGTGGCGGTTAAGCATTAATGTGAACCACTGATGTATTGCTCTCCATGATGATGATGATTGACCTGCCAGTAAACAAACTAAGCTCATCTTTTGTGTGAGTTCGTTTGGATGGTGCGCTTTTTCTGCGAAAATTCCGTGACTCATCAACATAACTACTGTAGAACAAAATATCCAGCTATCAATATGGGAATTTTAATGGATAGTCAGAAATTCTGCTGGTAATCCCTCTGAATCATTTTTCCAAATACACCGATTTTGCGGCAGACCATCTTCCGCCGTCCTAGAATATTTTGACACGAATTAATTGTTGGTTGTCAGGTCGGGTGATGTAGGCGGTGCAGTTTTGGGCAGCTGTTAGAACAAGTCTGGCCATAGAGTCCGTGGGCCAGTCAACCCGATGATAAAACAACGAAATTACTAACTATTCCAAGTAGGGCAACTTCATCGAAATCGCAACTCAGATAAAACAGTCGGAATGTTCTACCATGGTCACTCACTGAGCTTCAACGCTTTCCCATTTTTATCAACTGAAATAGATGGGCATTTCATGAGTATTTTAATGTGGCGCTCCAAACAGTTTTCGTTCAAAAACGTGTTCGTCTGTTGTTTTGCATTCACGAAGAATCTGCCTGTGCATTTTTTCAGTGTTTGTTTAATGGTTTCTGGTGCTGTTCATGTACGTGGACATAGTCTACATTTAGTGTAATCATGTCCTTTATACCAATAATTCGCAAGGATAATTGAGGATAATAAATACTGATAAATACTGCTTGCCAATGAATTTGGGTAGAACAATCAGAAGCTGGTCTGTCAACTTCAGCGGCGTTTAGTGCTCCATTGTGGCAGCAATCACCAGAGGCCGTTGGTGGGTCGAAAGATATACCGCAATTTAAAATCACATGATTGAATCTGAGTCAAACAGCAATTCAAAATAATACTTTCTTGATAAACATTATTTAATGACGAGTAACTCAGCGTTCACTTGATCATAGCGATGAATTAAACAGCATGCTAATTTCCATGCATGTAGTATGTGGGTTGCAGGTTAATCTGTTGTACATCCAGCGACAAACAGGTAGCCCTTGAAGGACACTATTCAGAGCAGAGTAAACTTGCACACTAACTGAGTCATTTTGGTGTACTTTTATGGTTATATAGGAATGAAAGGATAGAAAAACTGCAAACATGAATGCGTGACCGACACCAAGCTGCAAATTCTTAGTTCACATTGAACAATCCCAAGGAACTGCACCCTCAGTGTATGTGTATTGCCTGCAAAATATTCGTCTGTACAGACACTTTCCGTACAAATGAGCGCAAGTCAGTCAGTTGTTTAAGAATGTCACATGAGGATTAGGATGAATGTGGTATGGTCGTGTTATTTCTGAGATTTACAGCCTAATGGTTAATTGCTTGCCTCAAACGCACTTAGGCCGAAACACACTTCGCGTTTCTTGCAATATTGATTAGATATAATGTGAGAAAAGCCCGGATTAGACTAAACGATCTATTTACCATGGTGGGACAGTCACATCGGGTATTTGTTCCGGTTGTAAGAGAACCCAAGTGCCAACCTGGTGCTCATTTCAGTATATTACATGACCTCCTCTGTTGTGTGATAAATATGAAATCAGTCAATGGTCACGAAAGGATCCACAGGGACGATGCAAGGACAAAACTTGGTCGATCTTATATAAGTCCAAATGTACTCACTAAACTCCAGTGTCTCGCGGTGAAGCTCCACTAAAATCAAAACAACGTACATGTCTGTGCAAAGTAATCAGAGTGACAAATCCTGCTTATAAAGACTACAGATCTGTGTCAATTTATACCAGCGTGTTTGCACAAGAAATTCTTAAAACTTCTCTATATGTTCCCTAATTTATATTGACCAAACTTTCGGAAATTGCTACGGTCATGTTCAGTTACAGTTATTCATTACTGACACTGTTTTTATTGCTTTAGGCATACGTCATTCACTTCAAAATTACACAACTGCTTTTATCCGAATTAACCAGCAGTGCACACTCGCTAGAAATGTGAGAAGAACCAAGTCTTTTAAAATGGATGATATGCGTATGCGCTGCGACCTAGCCCAGCGAAATTTACAAAGTACTTTTAGTATACCGTCGACGTGCCACCAGGAAAACTACGTGCAACATGAAAACGATTGATTTTGTTTTGCATTTAACAACGATCAAAAAGTGTGGTGGTTGTGTTGGCACTTTTATCTACCTAATGTGCCTGTCTGCTCTGTTTTTCTACACTGTCATATTTTTTTATCGTAGTGGCTTATACGTTATCTTATGATGTATGATTCACAAGTACCCACAGTTAAGCTTTATCAGCATCTCATTAACAATTGTTGGGTACTTTCTGAAAAGAGTAATTAGTAGTTAGTAAAGTTTTGATCGACAAATGACTGGAAGAGTTAGTGAAGATATTAATGATCTATTGAATCGCATCAAATAGTATTACTTTCACTTTTAGCCGAACAGTGGAAGCGAAGCCTGCTCTATAGAAGCTCTATTTAGAAGCTCGTTTGTAAAATAACATTGCAGTGAACAAGATTTTTTCGCTGAGTCATCATTATTTAATTATATCATACCTCTACCGCAGTGTTACAAAGTAATCACTAAGGCAACGAACAGTGAACAGATGTCCAGTCAGGTCTGTCGAACGAGTATTAGGCTTTAGTAAAAACTCCACAGCAACCCTGTGTCTTGACAGGCTTGAGGAAAGGGGATTGCTCACTGTAGATCCAAAGTCTGAACAGAGCGTTTCTGGATACCCAGGGCAATTCCACTACACTCAGCTAGGGACAGATTCTTACTTCTCACCACCTTCATTAACTTGACAGAAAAGTTAGATACTACCACGTGTGTTAGTGTTGGGCCCATGCTTAATTTCAGCCGTCCGCGCTTTTGCTTCGATGATTGGTCTGTACTATGGACTAGGGGTGTGCGGAGTTACACATGAGTAATTTCTTTCAGCCGGATTAGCTTCCGAGTTAACTGGTGATTCACCACTTCTCCATGTTGAAGCCAACCTACAGTCACATCCTTGCGGATACAGTTCTCCGCTGATACCCCCGATTATATTGCCACTCATTACAAAATATCCAATAAGTCACATGGCTTTTATACATCAGTTCAGTGCAGCGTTTGCAAGTCATCTTCATTACATCGTCTATTTCCGGGATCTGGGACGCACAGACAAACTTGTGTTGCTTGTTACCCCATAGAGGGCGCTCCTGGATTGGCACCTATCTCTCTTCTGTCAACTCTATTGTATTACCGTAGCTTTTGCGTCCTGTCTTATATCCAGTGAATCAAAGCTCTTTGTTGGGGCAAGAATAAAGTGGTGATCTATTCGATCGTGTCCCGACACTTTGGATAAGAATTAAACTCCTGGTCCTAGCAAGGACACATCTAGGTGACGAGATGTGACAGCAGCATAAATACGCCAATTGGCCGTCTCTGAATTAGGCTAACTGATGTGCCCATCAGACTGCTAACAGTTTTCACTACAGTTTGATTTGCATCAATCCACTCTGACACGACCCCAGCAGTACATTAGTTAAGAAGTTCGAATACTTCTCGGGTTGTAGCTTGAGTATCGGTTTATCTTTGAGGGATCAACGGTTAGGTTCAATATGACAATTACAACTAATTTCCGGGTAATCAGGTAATCTTGGAATTACTCAATTGCGTATAGGAAACAACATTTGTAGGAGGTAAATCGGTGTTTCGATGTTTACTATAAAGTCACCTACAAGAAAGCCAACACGGTTAACGCAAGTAACGTTAGATCGGAGTTCACATTTCAATCGTGGCCTGGATCCGTGCTACTGTCAAGTCGGACGAAAGCAAAACACAAGTCTGATGCTCACTTTTGAGAGAAACTGAAGTTGATTCGATTTTATAACAGAGGTTGTCATCTGGCGACTGCGATAGTCAATTTCGCTTAACAGATCTGCTAATTTCACACAACTCCATCCACCCTAGGTTGTTTGACATTGGTTATACATTAGCCTCTTTAACTTACTTGCTGCAGCATGAGTAAGAAACGAAATGCATAAGCTACAGCAAACAGTGAAGTAATTTTTGTACGGAAGTTGGTTGATTCATACCTAGTAATCCTCAGTGGTTGCACTTATAGAATGTACGGGCGGTCAGTGTTAACCGGTTGAAAATCACCACGATTAGAGCAGACTTATTGATGTTTTCCGATTATCCTTATCTGGAACAGCAGTGGCACGGCGGATCTGCGTTTCTGAGAATATCGAATTGCTACTGATAAATCCACTCAAGTACTTGGAATAATTTCAGCAACACTCACCATCTTGCCACATCTCCGGGTTTTTGATTGCTAAACAACAAATAATATACAGACTTGTTTTCATTGACCTTCTGATAGTGTTACCGTGGGGTGGCAATGTCTGTTCCACCAAAAGATTTCCGTGGGAGAATTATAGCTTATTCTACCAAGTACCACATACTTTATTCATCTGACAGAACATAAATATTGGTGATCTGGAGTTCGTAGTTTAATGACCAGATCAATTACAGGTTTGCGCTTGGATGTATTCAGTAAACTAAGTGTTTTACTGCTGTTTTACTGAAGGCGAGATGAATAGCTCTGATGCTTAAAATGACATTTTTATACTTTCCACCGTGCGCTGCTGTATATCTGCAAAAGCACTCTCTAAATTGTTTGTCCGAGTTTGCTGTACTTATGTTCACTCAAGTCATCTGACTTGGTGGTTTCCAGATTACAGCAACATGTACCCTAGGCTCGAATTTGTATTCGGAACCCACGTGAGTACTTTATTACCCTACGAATTATCAGAGATTCGTGTCAAGGAACTACCAAATGTATACGTTGCTAGCGATCAGTACCACTGTTTTTCTAAAAATACTATTTTTCTCCGCTTTCTTGCATGTGGATTACATTGCCTTAAAAGATTCAATAAGTCACTCGGAATTAAAATATATACTACCCACCCTACTATACAATGTTTTGTATTGTCATTGAGGTCAAAATTCATCAGCACTACTTGTTGTTTCCACTATTTCAATACCGTAAGCTCATTGGTCACGTATTACTCTCATTATCAGGGTCCTAATACTTCTTGCGATTATATGAAACCTCTAAATGTTCTTTCCGCTGAGTTAAATTGGTCGAAATTGGTTGTTACGTGTGCGTATGCTCGAAGTCTTCTGCATTTTTCGTACGGCCAGCTCGTTTAGTTTGCTACCCTTCTCGAAGTAACCTGAAAAGTAAACCTAAGCTGTAGAATCTTTCTGTAGTCAGCGCCACTCAACATTCATCTTCGTTTTTTACGTGTCATCGAAATAGTTCAGCGTTCGCAAAATATCTCGAAGATTTTTTATGCTTCACATTATTGCGTACAGGAGTTTATTGATTTCATTTACGGGTGTTTCTAAGCTGCTTATTGCCATACATGGGAGTGCACAATGTAACTTGTTTTCAGTGCGTCATTTATGCTGGTGTTCTATTACAATTTCCGTCATGGTAAATTCGTTTCACAAATAAGAAACTGAGAAGCTTCTGAGAGCCTCTTTGACATTCTAGCAATTTTGATGGAGCAAGCGGCGTAATAAAATGTGTTAACAACGGTCAAAATTGTTTAATTTTGGTGAAATGCGATCAAATGGTTGGTACTGAGTTATCTTCAGCAATTATGACTTCATTGCCTGGGTATTATTGGAGCATATACGTAAGGTGTGATTGGATGTCACTTGTTCATTTGAGAGAACAATAACATGTACACAGTCAGCACAGACCGACGAAGCAACCACATCTTACTTATCGGATTGTATCTTGCATTCTTGTTCAGACTTCGTCCAAGGAACTCAACTCACCGAACTGTATAGTCAATTTCATAAACATATCAAGCAACACTCACTGCATTGTACGTTTCCTTTCGCTGCTGTCACTGAAATGAACACATATTTGCATGTTTGACTCATTCGCATCTTGCCCGTTCTACGTTATCCTCCTGAAGTTTACCGTAGTCGATTCAGACAAACCGCGACCGATGTAGTATTTTCTATGGACAACAATTTGCACAACCTATCTTACCCATTACTGTCAACTCATCCAGTGCATTCCTTTGAATATTCATGGACAGTCAGATGCAGGACTATTCAGTTAACGGGAGGCCACTATTCACACAAAGTTAGTTACGTGGCACCTGACAAAAGTACATGGTTTCTAGGACTAAGAACATAATCTTGAATCACCACTACACAGTTCGTTTGGTGAACTCACAAACACTAATTGATCTGTTGACCAGAGCTAAGTTGAACAACCGGTGGTGTGAATTACCACAAGGATGTATAGGCGTTGTATAGCCCGTTTACATGGATATCTCGTGTGACTTTCATGAAGTGATAGGAACGTCGCCATGTTATTTGTTTCACTTCACAAGATGCAGACTGCGCTGAGTAACTTTAAGTGGGAAACTCGTATGTCACAGTACATGTCAAACAACTCATGATGTCCTATTAATTCGGATACATTCAGCTTTCGTAATGCATCAGTGCACTCAATCCATCTTAAGCATACAAATATCAGTGATCACTTCATTAACACTATCAACTTTGAACTACTAGTCTGGTTTCGCACTTTGATCCACTGAGAGCATACTAATGATGTGAAACTTTACACATTGAAACTGCAAAAGCCAAAGGTGGTACACAGAGAGCGAACAACATGCCTTCGTCTGAATGAAATGTGTATGCAGAAATGTGTTATTTCATGGACAGTCTGATAAATGTCCCTATTTAGTTGACAAATTAACGGAGTAGACATGTCGTGCTAGTTAAACTACGTAAATGCAGCTGGATTCCCACCCTTGACTGTACTTGCTATTGCGTCAATCTAACTGTACACCAGTTCTTGTAAATAATTCCTGAGGTGTTACTAACTTAAGACTCGCGCTTATTTGCATTGTGTATGATCTCAATTAAGATTGATTAAAAGTATTCTACAAGGACGCCCAATTTTCGTTCAAAGTATAGTGTGAAATGAATTGGCGGTCATGCATTGGACGCCGATAGTCTATTAAATCGGACCTGATGGAAACATTTGCGTATATGACTGAACACTGCGATGGAATCAAAATAGTGAACAACCAGAGTAATTAGCGTACATCTTATTGTTCATTGCAATCACTTTTATGTAACGCAAGAGGAATAGCCCAGATGGTGACTAGTTGTTTTGACGATTACAGAGTGATTAGAGTTTTGAGTTGAAATGACCAAACAAACAATGGTAAGGAAGCAATTATCAAGAGAACAGTTTCCTTTCGTTGAAGACGTCCGGATTTGGTTGGATGTATTCTGTGGTGTGTGCAATCACAAACACTGGCTGTTTGGTAGGTGCTGTCGGAATATAGTAGCGTAGTGTGTGACTGTATCTAACAACAGAGATACCTGCACGCCTGAATTCTGTTACGTATTTACTCGAAAATACACATGTAGTTTCGACAAGCAAGTTCTCACGGTCAACCTGAAAAAAGTACATTATGTGTTATTCGTATAGTTTAGTATCGTTTTATTCCGCTCAGGGTTTATGTCAATTAGTTGAACCTCTTTAGTTTGCTGATCGGACTCGATTCAGTGGGCCCAAAATTGAATTCATTTAAATGTGAACGGATGTTTTTATCCGGGTAAATCTTATGTGTACCTAGAAACGTGTAGCTTACTTGAAATGTACACAAATATTGCGAGGGTAAACAGCAATCCACTAGGACCAAGCTCGAATCAAAGCGTACTTATTGGGATGCTTGTTGGCATAAACTCATCTTATAGCATAACAATATGCAGGCCTATTAAAGTTTAACAACCGAAGTGATCACATGACTCTTATTTGATTGTGATGTGAATATTAGTTTGACAGTCAAATCAAGACACAACCAAATGACTATATCCGATCACATCACAGTGAGTATAAAATAATTCTAACGACACTCACCTAGTTCAGTCATCCTCTCGTAAATCTTCTCTAAAATAGATACATTAGACAGGTGTTTGACTGACCACTATACAGACGCTTTTTGTAAGGTTGACGTTCTTGTGTTCTATTCTGCTTCTGTTTGCAAACAACTTATGCACACAAGTGTACTATGTTGTAATACCACCAGTATTCCTCCTGATGTCTAGTATGCAGCATGGTTAAGGGCTTAGAAGAAATTCGATTGTGTTGCTGCAGTGGGACGACTGGTTTAGAGTGCTGACAAATGTACAAGGTCCTTTAATAGAAAGTCTTTTTCGTTAAATTACTTTGAAAATAAATGTTACTGACTGTCCAGCCTTTCGAGGTAGCTTCACTTGACTGTTTCAAACGTCTATGCAAAAATCATTCCATTTGTCTGAACGATGATGAATGGTCGGATGTTGTAAGATACTTAACAGTCCAACTGTTAATATCGCGTAATGTTGTGTATTCATTTGCATATTGATGCTAACTTATCCAATAAAAAGTGTACGCCTTTCCACCCCATCAATCAGGTGTACAAAAAACTGACCGTCATCACCGAGACTGCCAAAGAATCGCATTGGTTTTTAACAGATGGGGAAATGTGACACTTTCTTTAAAACCGAACCAACACACCTCAAAATTACTTCATTTTTTTCAACTACTTCTTCCGTTGCGGCTCCCGTGTGGCGGTTAGCGTGAAATATGACAAACTTGACCATCGGCAACTTCAACTAGACTACCCACAAAACTGCCCACTGATCCGTCAAGTTTCAGCCGTTGCACAATTAAAACTTGCATTTTAATATTTGTTGGCTTAATTACTGAAAATGGTGGTCAGCATTACAAGTGAGCAGTTTAAACTGATCTGAGACGCTAGTAAGCACCGTGCTGCTAGAAGATACATAACTTATTCCATTCACAGGAACGTGGCGGCATATTCGCCAAATCAAATCAGCAGAATTAGCAGAAAAGACTTTTAACGACACTTACTGAAATCCGAAATGTTTCTGTTTTCTTTGACTGAAGTTGACACAATGTATATTTTGGTTTGACGTGTCTATTACCAAGGCTTCTGCATACAAGGGCCCTGCATACACCGCATCCGGCTTATACGTACAGCCTTAGACAAAACCGTTTTAAAATGTGCGTCTTATATTAGATGCTTCAATTTTTAGTTGCTATTGGTGGTGTGATCATTCTCATTAGCTCAGTCTTGTTTTAGCTTGGGCTGAAATCGCTGACAAGGCGATGGGTTACACTACTGGTGAACCCACGCAAGAATGATAGGCGATATCGGACCGAATCTTAAACTTAACCTAGCAACCGCACCGCTAACCTGGACCACCGTAAAGTTCCTAACTTCCATCACAATTCCGCTGCCACTGCCACTTGCCACCTGCTTTACGACCTCGAAACGAAACAGACTTCAACATCCGAGTTGTCTTATGCCTGTACAAGAGTGGTCTATTGAAATATGTCTTGGAAGTACTTGAGTTGCAAACGTGCAATATGTTGCAGTATTGGGATGACCAAGTCTGACAATGATGCAGTTGAACTTATCATCTCAGCGGGAAAAGTTTTACAAGTCTGCTGGTCACCACACAAGAGAAAATGCCAGCCTCTTTGTGAGTAGCCCACATATCACCATTTGATACCCATTACTCATTAATGCAACGATAACTTGGATAAACATGGCTACACACAAAAGTTGACTTGTTACTAACGTCGATATTGTTATCGACAACGTAACGGTCATACAAAACACGACAGTTTACACGACAATGATAGGGCTATTAAAACCCAAACAGAAACAGTCAATATAAACTCAAGTTGAAAAAGTGTTGGTCGCAAAATCGTTTCTCCGAATTTAGCTACTGTGATCTAATGATTCCGATAAAAGGTGTAATTGTGAAACCTGTTGTGTGTATACGGAAATATGGTTATCAACAAGGAGGGCAACCCCAAGACAAGTAACTTTGTAAAGATCTGTTCTGTCTGATCACTGCTATGCACGAGTCAAATGCCATGATTGACCTATTCACTGTCTGCGAAATTAAGCTAACCAAACACTCGCGTCACTTGCTTCTTTCAATAATAGGAAAATCGTTACAGCGATGAACTATTTAAGCCAGATAATTTTTTTCTGCCAGCTAGTCAAGCTGAACACTGTGGGTTCGGAAGACTCAATTCTGAACTCTAATAAAGCTTTAATTAGTCATTGTTTCAAACAGGTTCAGTTTTGTGACATACATAAGTCACAAAGCCTTTCCGAGTTACATATGTGCATCTGAATTTCCCAGAATAATTTTGAACTGGGAACAAGTGTAAATCACTTCTTTGGGAGATGGAAAATAATTGATACCGACCAAACTTACCAAACTTCCGGGCCATAATAATATTATCGTTATCTAAAAACACAATTTTCCATCTGTGCAATCACATAACAGTTCTGAGCGAGTCACGTTCACTCACTGAATATACTCGTGAATGGGTTATTCAACAAGGTCATTATAATACTATGATGTTCTGCTTCCGTTTAATGTTATTTTGTCATAATGGCAGTGATAAATTGGTTTATCTTTCTCAAAGTGAAATTTTTTAGATGTTTCGAAAGTATTATATATAAAATTAAAGAATAACCCTCTTGACGATAATGGAATCAAATGACATCGTGTTGTCTCTGTAGAACGAAGGTGACCTGTTACCAACCCACTCTGCTGGACATTTTCTAAGTTTGCCAGCAGCCCACTCCTAAAAAGTGTGTTGAACAAGCTGTCTTTAAATTCTGCTAAGTTTCGCGTGGATTGCACACTTAGTGGATGATGAGAGAATCTGGAATATTGTAAGCATGTTGGAAGGAACAAGGCGTACTGATTCTGCATGAAAAAGCCAATGCACCTCGTATAAAGAATAATCGTTTTTAAGTATTTGCGTGCAATCTCCGAAATCCCTGGTGGTATGTCCCCCGGAAGTAAACGGATAGAGGGGAAAACGCACGGATTGGCCTATACTATGCGAACCAACAGGGGTGTGCCGCGCATTGTATGTCGATTTGCAACATCCTTATTTTCTGTTAACATGTATTGTTCGGTGAATAAACGATTGATTCCACTTACTCTGTTGGCTAGTTAAATACGTTCAGACATTGCTTGTTTCATCCTCATTGACACATTTGTAATGATAAACGGTCTGAGAATAATACAACTTTACAAGCAAGTTGTACTAATCTCCGCTTTAACCACCTCGAATGTTGTCAAGTGTTTTCGGACATCACTCCTGAGGAAGGCCACCCGAAGTGGTTGGAACGTGGAGTATCATAGCTTGCTCGTAAGGTTGTTATTCTCAATCCATTTATCAATAACACGTTGAACAGGACGCCTAACCTGTTTGACTTCAATTGTACTAACTTCGATGCAAATGTCTTACACTTGCAATGAAGTAATTTTCTCAGGAATGTGGTCATGAACTACCTCCTGACTAGTGTGCATGCCATGCGTGAGTATTAAGCTTATTTGTATGCATTACTGCATGCCTCTGACAATATTCTCCAATGTGCTATCTGTAAGATAGTCCATTCGCTGATCACAGAGGCAATATCGGTCAACATCTACGAGTAGCCAATAGGTTCAAAAAGACGGTTCCCTGCGTGACCAAGAAAGGCAGAGTAGACAAAGCTTTTAGAGCATATTAGATTATGCGTCCATGTAACGTGTCGAACTATTTACCGATTGAAAGTGAAACGAGAAACAAAACATCAATCGTAGTACATACTGTGATACGTGTGTAACACTATGCTGTTAACGGATCTACGATGATGGTAACCAGCGTGTGTTTAATTTGCCAGTTTACAAAAGTATAGCTGTTTTATTTTATCTTAAAAAGCCTTTGCCTAACAGCACAAGATTAACATTCTTATAGGCACAATTGTAAATCACGAAGAACTTGTTTATGTAGTCTTTTATATATGCTTCACCAAAAAAGTTCTGATTTCTGACAACCCTTAGTTATAACACCGTTGGTAGTGAAACAGACTGAGATTGTAAATTACGGATCAGGGATTTTCTCTGACTGACTGTTATCTATACATATGCATATGATTCAACTCACACGAAACTAATGTCAATGTTAACCTCAAGGGGGGGATCAACTCCTGAGCGTACATAGCGTTATCATATATTCACTTGTAGGCCTACTTCCTTTAGAAATGTGATGGAATCCACTGAAATGGATGCCTGGTGACCACCAACACATAAGCTGGGGGTAGTTAATAGTTAAGCTCTATTTAATAGAATAGTTATGCCGAATGATTCAGTTCGATGTAACAACGTAAAAGTAGACAAAAATCGAAGTTTACTAACCACGACCGGTGGTAGTCATAATCGAAAAGTCATCAGTAGTTTTGTGTTCTGGTCCAATGTTTGGTTGTTAGTATTGTTTCGTGAATACTTGCATACGAAACGTAAGGGCAGAAGCTGAATAGCAGTGCACACGCAGTGTTCATATTTATTTATGTTGTAAATTTACACAAATGGAGCAATACTTACAAGCAGTTACTGCGTTATGTATTTCTTCCATGTCTGAAATGCGCAAAATTCACATGAACATTCAGTCTGCAAATCAAGAAGATTTGTCTTGAAAAGTTTGAGAGCATGGTGTGTTTGGTCTCTACCTTTTGGTAGCTGAAAATAGCTAACGAGTTAGTCAACATTGTAACCACAAGTAAGGTTAACCTAAATGTGTGACGAACACTTGCATCCAGGACGCACTTCACATCTGACTAGTAGCTGGAAAATAATGATTACTTTGACAGTGCACAAAATGTGCGCTGGTAAAAATTCTGATGTTAGTGCCATGATGTCTACAACGCCAAGTATTCCCAAGTTTTGTCGCATTGTGTACACAGTAATTTCGTATTGAGGTTTAGACCAAACCTGAGTAACTCGTGATCACAGTGCTCTTTTCTTCCTAGTTGCACAAACGGAACTTGTAATTTGAGCAGCGTATTCTACCGTCCTACTTATCGCGTGTAGCACTTCTGATCGTTCTAGAGCGCTGGCCGATGTTTTTGACCCTTCAAAATTCACAGACACACCTTAACGATCGACACTAGTTCAGAACGTGAATTTTACTATGTTACTGAAAAACACAATTTGTTTTATCAAGGTTCTACTGATTCGACAGCTGATGGGACTTCACATCGACAGATAGCGGTGAGTCTTTTCACCATGCTGCATTAAGGTGAGTACGTCTATCAAGTCTCTTTGTCAGAAAAATGAGAGCAGAAATTACAAGGCAACGTGCACCTTATTCACATTGGATCAACGGTTCGTTATCAGCCACCATTTATAGAGAAAAGGGTACTAATCTGCATGATTGAACATTGCTTAGAACAAGACTAGCTGATGTAAGTCACAAGACAAACAATCAAGATGGAACGGAAACATTCCTGAAGAAAACTACTTGAGGTGGTTAAAACATAGAGTATTACAGCATGCTCGTAACATTGTGTCACTCACAATTTATTTATCAGAAACATGCATTGTTCGTGTCGATCTATGCATATGAAAATTAACCTACTGAAACTCAGATAGAGGTTCGCAACTCATAAGCAGTACTGATATATCAATGGTGTAAATCTATTTCAAGTTTTGTTTGAAACAATCTTTTTTGACTCTCTACCAAATCAAATGGATATTGCTCGAAGCATAGGAAGAATAATTCGCATAATTGTTTGGGTTGTCAAAAAATGTTTTGAAACAAATGAAAGTTCGTTAAGCATAAACAAAAAAGTATGGTGTAGACAATACTTAGTTAAGGACACTCACAATAATCCACTGAAATAACGCTTTCGTTCTTCGCTAAAATATATAAAATGTGTTTGTGCACTTGGCAGTACTTTTGGTAAGTTTTTTGTCTACACAGACACATTGGGCGCAAATATTCTTTGCTTATGTGTTTATACACAAATACACTGCTTCACATGTGTTCATTCATATAGTTTGATTTGGAAATACGGAAACATGGGGCGTCTTGCGCACTATACCCATTTTTTTGTATCGCTGAGTATACAAGATAGTGGCATTATTTCACGGGCATCAAGAGCAGAATTTCACTTGAAACTACATAAGTAAAACAACTGCCCATCGTCCAACCACATCCAGCGTCTGAAACTCAACGATGTTTTGAAGGTGTGTATTGGAACACTTAACGGTCTAAAAGGTTACCCATAATTCGTTCACCCCTCACAGTCGAACAACACTTCTCTCGTAAGATATCTCTGTCTTTTACTTATTAGTGATCAAACTTTCGTTCAAAATTGCAATGTCTTGTGATCTCAGCTTGTGGGGTTGCTGCCAGTATTCAGCGCGCATTTACCAGCCACCTGTCTAACTGAATAGGCTTGAAGCATGATAATTCGGCTTCATGATTTGAATTCAGCGTCGCAGTGTTCAAAACGCGTGACTCGTGAAATTGTGGTCAGATTTTAACTTCCAACGGTCACAAGCACGCGTACTTACAGCGAGTTCTAAGAGGATGCGAATCCAATAAAGTAGTTTCTTTAATCAGGAGCTGGATGAAGATGTCTATGGAAAGCCAAACGTTGCAACCAACTTTGCACGCCGTTCGAATTGGATAAGCCGAATCTCCTTTTTCCACCAATACAGTTATGTCCACGTTTAAAGCCAGGTGCGTGTAATGCCACTGATTTTTGCTGGAGTTTTTTGGCACACACTTCACCCACCCCAACGTCTGTAGCATAGCTATGATCACGTAGAGTTGATGTTAGATAATGTAGTCATGGAGGTTGTTGACCGGTTTGTACACCTGGAAAGCTGCATCGGGGGCGGAGGTGTAGGGGATGAAAGAGAGGCACGCATCTCTAAGGCTAGTACAATATTAGCTAGTTTGAGGCATTTCTGGCGACAGAGAGGTATTTCTCCGAAGCTTAAAGGTCGTGTATATAAGACAACGGTGAGAGCCGTATTGCTTTACGGCAGCGAAACCTTGTCGCTCAGGGTAGGAGACGTGTCTGCGTTCAGTCGCTCGTATCGGGTGGTACGATCGTGTAAGTAACGAGTAGGTTACTAAGCAGGTATTTGGTAGTGATTGTCAAACGAGTTCATTTGTCCAGTATCTACGTTTTCACAGGCTTAGATGGTTAGGTCATGTATTCAGGATGCCAGCTAGTCGTCTTCCACACCGAGCACTGTTCGCTGACACTACGACCGACTGGCGTGAAGTGCGAGGTGGACANGCATTAATGTGAACCACTGATGTATTGCTGTCTATGGTGATATGATGATGACCCCAACTTATTGCACATCAGTTACAACGATTGAACGTTCACTCTCAAGACAAAAGCGCTGTGGCTCGCCTTTGAGAAGGCTATTCAAAAGTAATAGTGAGGGATGTATATTCATATTCCGCGCCCAATTTTGCATCCACACAATGAAGTCATTTGCCGATTGTTTTTTCATGTTTCATACTCTGTACTCTATTAGTCTTCTGCAAAATCACTATAGTATTTCGACTTGAGAGGCTGAAGCAAGTTCGAAAATTGGACAGTATTAGCAACCCATTATTATGCCTACTGACGGCGACGACTTTGAAGCGCATAACATTGAAGAGAAGAGTCGATCGAAACTCCCGGTATTTTATTAGCACAAATAACTTTCAACAAAAGGCAGCGGTAGAAGATAGTTATTTTTTTTATTTTGACAGTATGTAGCGGTGCACACAAATGTATAATCTTGCTAGTTGAGGAGGATGCAACTTTTGCACGTGAACATTGTAAAGACGAGAATCTGTGACTCAGAGTGCCGACAATTTACTCTATATTACGATAAAAAAGCAGCAAAATTACTGAAAAACTACAATAAATGACGTCGTATCTCTTGATTCTCCTCTGGGTTAATACAGTTTTTCACGTTTGAAAAACCGAAAGAAAGACACAGACAAGGTAAGAAAGCTTCGGGCAACAATGTTGTGGAGTTTCAAATATCCACATTCTAGCGATTCAAACAGCAAATAGCAAGTTTATTTTTTCGGAAAATGTTGTGTGGAAATGCGGGCTGTTGATGTGATTATTGGACGCGACAAATTTAGGGGTTGTTAAGAATTCTTGTGTAAAAAAGGGTCCCGGTTTTTTTTATGATCAAATGGCAACAAATTCAGCGGTGGTTCACATGCGTTGTGAGACCAATAAGGGGCGATCGCATGAACGTTTTCAGTGAGCACTAGAAGGCTGAGTAAGATCAGTCTGGTAGTCAACTCCGATTGAAAGTGTGACAACTGCAACGAAATCTGGGTGGGATGACTTAACAACAAAGACAAACAACTGCCAGATGTTGGCAGTTACGCTAAACAACTGATCCGCGAAAGCAGCTAGGAATGAGCCTGAAAAAATTGTTTGTCGTTAACATACCAAACTTCAATGCTCGTACTGTTTATGTGTTGCAGGTTATGCGGGTCTCACGATGAAGCAGTTTTCCAACTGGATTTAGGGACAGTTTCTACTGAGCCTCGAAACTGGTCTATCATGATCCATTGATAGGGCAGTCGTCGCACGTTGAACTGATACTGACACTGAGTTAAATGTGTTCAAGAATTTCATGTGGTCTACGATATTTACTATAGTTGGACATATTGAGTGACAGGATGAGTGTATTACACCGAAGTATCCATTGGGTAAGAGAGTCTTATAAACAGAAAAAGAGGAACATTTCCAAGTTTTAATTGCATACTTTAGTAAAAGCGTGTCCTTGAGAACGTGCATAAAGCTCATATCAGGAGAGAAATATTAAGAGCGACTTGCAACTTGGAGGCCACTCGACTTAGTGACGAGTGAGAGAAGTGCTTCACAGTTTGAAAGTGAAAACTAGTTAAACTTTGAAAAATACTTCGCTAGCAACGTAATGAAACGTGGCAGAGTATTATATTCCTGAAGAACAACCACTAAACTACAGCTCAGGTAGTGGAAAATATTTGCGAATTTGATAACACAGAAACAGACTGCCATGCAGTTGCAGTGCAATGGTAGAAAATTAAGGTGGACGCAAACAAGAAATTGCGTCGAAAGTTATCCGTGACTAGAAGTGTCCGGAACGTTGTATGTTGACGCGTTTATTTTGAAACAGCAGAGATTCAGGGTGAATTTTCTCGAAAACTTTTAGCCTCTGGTCTGCATCGGATTGTTCAACATTTGAATGTACTGTTCTTCAGTGTCGATGGGATGCTGACAGTTTCTCGAAAGTTCAGAAGTCTTCCTTATGATTCACTTCCTGAACGTATCGGCCTAATGTACGACTAAACATTCAAAACAATCTTTGAGAGCAACTGGCTCTAGTTTATTGAGCGTTCTCACTCTGACAGACTTCATATACTTTTTATGTGTGGATGAGCCTTCGTCACGGAAGGAAGCATAAACAGCACAAAAACAGTTCACATGCAGAGGATGGAGAACATTCAATGAAATTTTTTAATTCCAGTTTAACTTTCCAACACCGCCAAAGAATGTTTGTATGAGTTGGCTGATACCACCTAACAACTTCATTGTCTTCTAATTTCTCAGAGATATTTTCACTGAGCAACATCGATGTGTTTTTTACTGATGAAAGTGATTCCACTACCACGTGGTTGTTTCTCCCCTGTTTTTAATATGTGGGGGCTAGTGAATGGGCGATCATCATAGTCTATCACTGTCATCATGACCATTGTTACAGTGCTTATCACTGGGTTGTTGGAATCGAGGGAATAGTAAATTCCGCAAACAATATAGAAGGCAGACTACATTATAATTGTGCACAACCGTCATATAGCTGAGAAAACTTACCACGACTAACTAGAAATTCTTTTCTTATCTGAGCTGGATTATACACAACGCGAATGTATTTATCATGTGATAATTACAAAAAACATATACTGCACTTGAGTTTAACTAGTGGATCAAAATTTCTTTGAGGGGTAAATACAACATTTTTTATTGATATTTACATGTTTTTATTTGTTTCGTTGTTAGATCTCCGAACGCCGGTAATGGAAGATTATCTCTGTTCAAATTAAGGAATTTTGCTGAGCTGATAATTGATTTTGACAGTTTTGTCACGCATAAAATGCTGGAGGTTTTCCGACTAATATAAATACAACCAGATGGTGTTATTCATGAGCTGTTAAGGCGTTAACCATCAGAGGTTTCCGATTGGCGAATGAATACGGCTTTACGAAACGTCATCGTTTTGTGCAGAATGAAGCTGCTTACATATCCATGTGTAACATTCCAGTAGTTTATGGTTCTGTGTGGATCAGTGACAACAAACTGAGCGACTCTCCAAGATGATATCTACAGTCTTTCCATTTTTAGGAACCGACATCTCTGTAATGAATATTCGGTAATAAGATTTAAAACTTTTCCGCAATCAGGCGCTCGTCACTAATGCTAAGTCCAGTGAGAGTGGGTTTTGCCAACCAAAGTGTCATCAAGGTTTTATGCACTGACCTAAAGGAAACCGATAAATGGGAGGATATTTTTCTGGATTGCTAATGAACGGAGAATCAGCCGTTGAGTTTAACAACAATGTCAAAAATTTGAAACGGACACCACTAAAACAACACTACAGACGATGCTTACCTTTTGCTAAAACTGTGGTGTTAATCGGAAAAGCAGTCAACGTTTATATATAAATGTATGTATATAGGTAGATAAACCGAAGCAACAAGTGGATACTGCGTTATTGTCTGTATTCGGTAGCTTTTGAGGAACAACTCAACGTCTAAAATTTCCAGGTGTAAGTTGGCTTCCGCCAAACAGTTTGGTATGTTTTAAATGGTAGCAGATTCGTTGATAGCGTTTATGACCATCAGCACGCTCTGTAAGCGACCGCTCTGATGCTTTCTGGAGGGGCAGTATCCAGGTGTAGCGTTCCAGAAATTTACTTTGTACGGAGTGTACATCTCATTTATTTCATGATTCCAGTGAAGAGCTCACTGATATCGTTCGATGTTATTTCGACAGCCTGGAATCCAGTTTATGATACTCGGTTTCGTATCAGAAGTGGAATCTGAATTCCTTGATGAACAGATCGGGAATAACACAACATTTTCAGCAAGTTGTAATACTCTACGTTCCAACCATCTCGGGTGGCCTTTCTCAGGAGTAGTGTTTTGATTACAACACTCCTGAGCCGAGCCACTAGAGGTGGCTACAGCGTAGATTATTACAACTTGTTCCAATACTTGTGTTATTCTCAATCCGTTTATCAATAACATTAAACACGACGTTCAAACTGTTTGACGTATTTTGTACTAAATTTGGTGAGGATATTCGACAAGTCTAAATTCCATTCTAACTGAAGACTTTGTGCATACTGTTGCCTAACAGACCTCAAGTCTGTTTTCGATAGTGTAACTACAGTGTGCATCTCCAAGATGTTATCGTCATTTAATGAATCATATTGACAGTTTAGGCGTTAACTGATCTGTCACCATCACACTCATAGTGAAACTCATTAGATTTAGTGATACCGGCCATATTGTGGTGGAAAAGTCAAGTACAACTCACAACCAAAGGTTTATAGAAAGAACCACACAACATCCTGGCTGAAAACTGCACTGAAATTACCATAATGTGCATTTTATTGCTTAGTCACTAGAAGACGAGAATAAAACTGGCACTTATGAAAACTAGGACATTTTTGTATGGGCAGACACAGGTGCAGTGCTCTGTTGAATAAAATAAGACATCAGTGGTCTCAATCAAACGGTCCAATCATCTCATTTAGGCACCTTGCAGAGTATGGCCTGGATGTTTTGCACTCAAGGGTTACTTTGAATTAACAATCATATTCATCAAGAAGTTCTTGTAAATCAATGGCACACGTAGGTTTATAAGCCCATTTACTCCAGAAACCTTCCAAATATTGTGGTGTTTATTACTAATATCTGGTAGTGAGCAGTAAAGAAATTGAACAAATTACCGGCTGGAACAATCTTTGGTGTACTTTTTATCAGTATCAAATAAAGAGCCGCATCTAAAGGTTTTCAGAAATAAATATCATTTGTTCTATTTTTCATTGATGATGAGATGAACAGTTCTCATAGGAAAAGCAAATAAAATTCACACTCACAGAAAGCAGCCATATTTGGGTCGGGGTGCTCTGAAATGGATTTAATGTGCACGAAGTCTTTACGCGATGGAAACGAAAGCCGCCACTAACACCCAGTTAATCTTCTCCGCACGAATCCGTGTGCGGACTGTGATATTTACTATGAGCACAAAATTTAAATGTTTCCAGCTTTCTGTTAGTTTCTACCACAAGCGGTTTGTTCAAGTTTGATGAAAATAAATTTACTCGCGAGTACCGGCCAACACTAGTTTAACGGTCGGCTGATTTCCAACTGGTGCATTTATGTAATTTTCATTATGGTTCCACGGGTTTTTGAAATTGAAGATTAGAACATCCTACGCTGTAAGATTTTGAGTACTATAATAAGTGGGTGAAAGCTGGCGAGTTTCAAGTAATGGACGGACGGAAAGTTGTTTACTCCCACCCCATGGTTATAGAAAGCTTCTCAAAAGGCCACGTTGCAGTCAAGAAAAAAGTATCATTTACGAGTCCCTCACTTGTATGTGTATTTAAAAATATCCGTAAACTTCAACAAGGCTACGTCCAGTATCGTCTCCTGATCCGTAATTTATGACTAAACCTTAGTACACACGCACGTGTCTACTTGATTTGTAGATCATGGAAGGTTCCAACACTGAAACGTCTTTCCGGAAAAAAATTATCACTCTTCAGAAACGTGTTAATTTCGCTCTCTGTTTTGTTAAAAGAGAAATGTGTCTCATAGTTGGACTGAAGAAGGTCAGGTTTAGGAAATAATTCAGATCGCATAAATGGTCATCCACAAACGGAATTGTGAAGTGTATTTCTGCACAATGACAGCGTGTCCGCGTTGGTCAAAACCAATATTTTGATCAATTAGGCTTATAGGATAAAGACACGTTAGTTGCTTAATCTCACGCCAACAAAATTATCGCTTTCCGAAGTGTATAACTCTTGCATTATGGAAGAACCGAAATAAGTGGGCTAATCCTGTGAACCGTAAAATTCATTATTTTCACGCTGGGGAACCGCAATTTCCAGAAGTAATCCTTCACAGTGTGTACTGAACATGCCGGAAGAATAAATTGAAGCTGAGTAGCAAGTGATAAAATTTGACGAAAAATTTTAAAATCCTTGGAGTATTTGACCAAACTAGAAATCACAAGACTTTTGTCTGGTTGGTATTCCCGATACAAGTGTAAACCATCGCACAATTTGCGGTAATACTTCATTCTGCGGCGTGTATTTGCGGTAAACCTGAGCAACGATTTTTGTTTACCAGTAAGTACACTCAGCTTGGTTCGGATGCTTGGCTGAAGCTCTTCGCTAATGTGGTGTGACCGCAACATGTCATCAATTGAGGTTGCTTGCATGTGTGAGGATTTTTGTACACTCGTTTTTTGCCTCCAACGTTCGCCCGAATGTATTTGATAGTTGAATTTCACTGCTCTCAGTGTATATTAACCGGGTCAGAGAAATTTCGGGAAATCACAAACCTCTATTTCCTTAGTTGTTCACTGAGGATTCGGTAATTTACTTCATACAACTCAGAATCAACTAGTTTAGGTGAAATGTAGGGTGCGTGTTTCGATTTTGGAACCGAGAACAGTGAATAGGAAGTTAACAGGTTGCCTCGTACGTTCTCTTCCTGCTGAGGACGAGGTTGTGACAAGAAACGAAGTAATTTCATCACTAGTTCCGCATACGGACGTCTCTGAATAATGTGTGCTTGGGTGTTTGCTGTAATAGATGAGGTAAAACCTTAACGCATTTATTCTCATCAATCTACAAGTAATAGCCAATCGTTTCAGCTTGACCTGGGTACGGATTATTCGTGGGTTAGTAGAAAGTCACAAAGACGTAGATGATATAAGGTTAGGTTGCCAATGGTTTGTGTTCAAGAATATGTCACCTAGTTCCAAGAAACTGTAACTGACCCACCAATCTGAATAGCTTGCGATCAGTTTAGTCGGGTGTACTTATATGTACTTATATGATGGACAACTGTGAAAGGTTTAGATTGTCTTTGTAGCATTATTGGTAGAGTGCTCGGGACATTTTGGTTTCTCAGTTCTGTTAATATTTCACGTCTAGCTAAAGCTCAGGTACATCATATTTGGTTTTTTCATCAAAAATATAATACTCCACGTAGAAAAAAGAGCATCGTTGTGTAATTCAATAATTTATTGTTCATTTATTTATTTACCAAATTCCTTAATGAACGCTGTGCAAATCAAGTGGTGTCGGAAGGAATGTGGTTCACCCAATGATCAATATTCTAGCAGTTGACAGTAGAGCGTCAGCATCATGTACGCTTGTAAAACATATGCACAGACACCAGGCTTTTGAATAGTACTATTTCCCCACTTACAACTGAATGTTACTCGAAGATTTTATGAAGTGGTGATGGATTTGTTCATCTGCCTTTAATAAGTTGAACAACTACATCAAATATACCAAAGTAATGAATTTTGAAAATACCAGCATGCATTCTATCTTGGTCAAATCACACTTGACATATGCCAAACACATTACTTACTGGGTACCGCTAAAGTTTCCTTCATGCCGCTGACTGAATAGAGACAGTACATGTTAATGTTTGTGGCGGTTAACATGTTGTTTTCAAATCATACACAGCTTTTTTCCACATCTGAATGACTTGAGGCCAAAGTAGTCAACTGGGTGAAAATTCACCATTCTTTTCCATTAAGACCAATTAAACAGCAGATGAATGATTTGGGTATCGATGCGTGAATAACACGTTTATCGACATGCTTGCAAGTTGCCCTTCCGCAAGCACTATTTATTAATTAAGTTTACCCAGTTGGACCTATCGCAACCCGTATGAGATATTTTGCATTTGAAAGCTACTTTATGAGATTGGGTTAAATTCAATGACAGTTATGAGCATGGTAGTCAGACACGAGTGATCTGCTAGCTATGGTTTACTTTACGCAAATTAGTCAACACAGAATTGTCTGTGTTATTTTCATGGTCTCTTCTTAGTGGCTGAAATTCTGCCTGATCAACGGAATGCTAGACTTGTGAGCAGCAAAAAGAAGCAATCCACAATAGACATTGTTAGGTCTTCAAGACTACGTAATATTATACGGGCAATCTTAGTTCTCAGATTGTCAAGATTTATTTGTTTACTTACGAAACGCGAATCCCTTGAACATCAAGACTGTTTGTTTCACGTGCCATCCTGCTCACATAGTAACACGATTCACTAGTTACTTCAGTGAAATTACATTGTACTCTGCTCAGCAGTTCGGATACTATGTAACCGAAGGGGCACATTATACCAAAAGAACTAATGTTATAAATCTAGGGACAAGAGGCCAGCCTTCTGACTTAGTCGGTTTGCTTGGAGCTTTCAAAATAAAGACCAAGGCGAAACTGTGACCATTTCAAACAATAGTTTAAACTCAATTTTGGCAGGCTACTCAAGTGTTCTCATTGACCGGTTCTTAGTGAGTTTTAACTGTTGAGCCGTGTGCGAACGCCCCCTGGCCATCCAGCTGATGAGGCACTAGTACGAACAATAGGCAACCTCATAAAAGACGTGTGAATCTAGCTGTTCTAGTGTAGCCGTGATTGTTGACTCAGTCGTTAATATTGTTTGAAGGCGGACTCACAATATTCTCTTGAAATCTTCTCCATAACGGTGACTGAAATAGATTAAACGCGCATATAATGTTCCAATTCCCCGCAGTGTATAAGTGTTGCTTCGTCGTTTGTAGTTCCACCTTAGTATACACATTATTCACCACACACGTCTATTTATGTTTGATAGTGATGTTTGCCGAACTCAGGTTATCCTATATTGAATTGACCAAAATGTTATATTGTTTCATTTTGCCTTGGTATTCCCTTAAAAGTTGTTTTTTATAGTGCTAATCTGATGCATTTCGCGACCTTTCTTTGCGTTAATGTAGCAGCCAGTCTTCGCTGATTTACATAAATTTTATGGTGCCACGTACAGTTGTTTTCAGTGAGATGAAGGCGTAATATGGATCTTTCAAAGGATTTTATATGAAGAAATTTACAGCCTAGCAATTACTTTCTAATGCTGAAGCGTTTTTTCGAACCTGTCTACTAACCACGTTAATTAAAATAGTTCTGAATCCTTCTAACTGAGAATTTCACACATTTTATTTCTGTGTCAGTGTTGTATGCTCACGTGGAAGCTTGTTCACTTTCAGTAAACTGTTCTTGATATTTCAAAGAATATGTTGTCCTCATCGTAGACACTTGTTTCACAGTCGGAATGATTGAATTATGTTGAGAATAATGCTATTACAACTAAAACATTCAAGTTTTATGTCAGACAGAACCACGGAAATCATCAAAAACTGAAAGAGTTCATTGGTGAACCAAGATGGAATGGTATGTAATGAATATTTCTCTAAGGCCATTGTTCCTGAACATCTGCGTGACCAACAGGAAAAATGAATGGCAAGGCTATTTTGCCCTATGCGAATGAATGTATGGACTATTGTTGATGTACCGAGAAAGCCTTATTAGTTCACAGGATACCATCAGGAATCTGTAAATGAGTCGTGTGAAACGGTTTAGTGACCGGCTGTAGGAATGTAATGAACTACAAGTCCTGTTCAAGACAAATTTAACAAAACAAAAGCTGGACGTGGCACTCACAATAACCTGTCAGTGCATCCTTCACAACCTCCACTAAAATGGGTGTAATGTACAAAAAATCACAACTTAGATACTGCAGAATTTCTTGTTGTTTTTGATGGTGAACTTATTCTGGGGTGAACATTGATTGGAGGGCAAACTGTCATTAACAGATTTTCATTAGTTACGATATGTACAAATACTATTCACGGTTATAATCCTTTTGGTGTAGTGTCTGTTTGCCACAATAACTACGGTTGAATTAATCTTGACCTCAAGTATGACAATAATTTAAATAATGAACAATTCAGCCAAGATATTTGTATGGGTCCGAGAAGATCCGTTTATTTTGGAACACACGAAGTAGGGTTGTTAAGATTTGATGCAGGCTGTAACTCATTACTTCCGATTTAGGTCGCACCACCGTCAACATATCAGCCAGGAGCTTGGCCAGAAGGTACTGTGGCTGGAGTCGGTGCTCACCCGAAAAGTGAGGTGGGATATCCTTGGAGGAAATTATTGAGGAAGTTGAAAACCAATGAAGGAAGACTAAGAAGAAGAACTAGAACCGGTTTAAAGTCAGATACGCCATTGAATCTGACAAACTGTCATTTTGGATAGCGTCTCCAACCAGCAATTTTAGTGACCACAAGCACAACCGAACGGCTCCTCGATGCTACGGGCGACGCAGGTTGACAAAAGCAGCTCATACTTTTGCTATCCTTGCTGATACCTCATCAGCAACATTACAAGCTGATGTGGTAATGCTACCCAAGTATTTGCAAATGTACGCAACTCCGAGCGTATTAATTTGCAATGAGGAGAGCAGGAGCAGAAATGTCCTTGTCTTTAGGTAACACTTTGTACTTTGAAGGTGGAAGAACATTCCAAACAAACCACCCTTCAATGTCTGCACTCTTCAACAACTTGTTCTGCAAGTTGCTCTGGTAAGTACTATTTCAATTCTGGAACATGATGCATGTTGTATGCCAGAGAAACGACTCTACGATTTAGACACCAGCAGTGCATATAACCATACGATAACATCTAACACAGTTCGTAATGTAGTAACTTTCAGCACGTTTCTGATGATGTTTTCAGTAAATGATCAGTGGCTTGTCCGCGGCTTTCTGTCCATTATGAACGTCAACGATGAATTACACACTATTCTGAGGGTCTATTGCACATGTTCAGAGTTGTCTGTGGTGGCAGTGTTAAATCCGTACCCGGAAGGTTTCGTAGAATCAGTTCGTTCGGACTGAAATTTTATACCACTCATTACTTTGAAGCTGAAATCCGAATATTCGGTCTTTTCATTTTTCACTAACACATAAAATAAAGAATATTTCTTGTCGATTTTCATTTCATTTTTCATCTGATTGTCTCTTTATCCAGGCATTCACACAGCTTGTCTGACCTACCATATGTCCTTGGTTTACATATCACTGAACGATTTTGTGTTTAATGCTGAGCAGGGATCGATTTTCCATGCGTATTTCTAAAAGCCGACGTTAAACTGTAACCAGTCACGTGTCCACAAATTTTAGGATGTATATAAAGAGGACGATATAATGACGTGAGTTTGTACATTCGTTTAGTATTGTGTGGTACATATCGGTGCAATGTGCCATATCTTTTGTCAGAACATTCCTACGATCCGTTTTAAGTGGGAGAGTTATAAACAGTGACGATCATTCTGGTTGGTAGCTATTAGTCTCCCACACTATAACTGTATGGCTGTTTTTAACGACTCAGCTGAGTTTACCACTTTGAAACTTTAAGTTAAAGCATACAAGCAAAATATATATAAAAGCCGTATAGCGATGTTCATGCACTACAATCGGTGAATCGTATTAAAACTGGCGTGTTAAACCAGAGAACTTCAACTTATCCAGCTAGCAGACCAGCCAAACAGGAGGGCCCACTGAAAACTACGGCAAATATGTTCCGATAAACTGTGACCTTACACTGCAATTGCTTCAGAACGGTTTCACCATTGTTGAATGAACAAAATAATCGTGGTTGTGCACACTGAGTGAATAGTTCCACGATAACAAATGAAAATGTGTTCCATTGTGTATTGGTATTCGAACAGGTATTGACCCTGGAACTAGTAATTATAATTGAGTTTTCGTCATTTTGAACTACAAACTTTTAAAACTGACTCACAGTAGACTGCTGTATAAATGCTGTTTGAGACGACTAAAATGTAAAACCAGCACATGTCTTTTTTTACCAAGAAAGCCATAAATGTGTACATTAGCAATCTATGTGTTCATATCTTGTAGAGTATCAGTGTTTACAACCGAAACTCATAACCAACCATTTTACAGATTCAAGTTGTGTTTCGGTCTCCGTTATACCATTTCTAAGTGTGTCCAAATAAAGTGGAAGACTTTTACTGTTACTCTTCATGTTATCTAGACAGTAAATTGTGGACAACTGAATTGGTAACGGTGTATCACGGTTCTCGAAACGTATATATTGAAAACTAGCAAAGAGATTGAGAATGAAAATCTTTAGTCAGTTCTATTCACCCTGGTATCAATCGTGTAACCGGCATGTAGGCATTTGATTGAGTAGTGTTGAAGCAGGCAAAAATAAAGCGAATAGTATGGCTCTTATAAACTGATAACTAACACAGTGATGACTGTTGGAGTGGATGATGCATCACAACTTTTCTAATATCTGTATTCTGCCATATTTGATCAGGTGTAAAACACAACTCCAGTTTATTGGTTTGAAGCAGAAACTGTCACCGTGCAGTTGTATTTTTGTCAAACATGTCAACAATTCAGTACCGGTGGTACAAAGATCTGTCAACAGCTGAAACAGGTGCTGTGGAAGATGATGGGAGATTATGCACTTAGTAACGTTTTATTTCACTTGGTAAACGTTGCTCATCTTTCGTGGTTTCTAATTGTACATATTTTTACTTGAAAGTAGTCAAGTTTCCAGAAAAATGTGATGTAAATAGACCCGTTCAATCCGGGCAATTTGAATTGACAAAAGTTGAATATATAGCAGTCCTGTAGACTGTATACCAATCAAAGTTTCAGTTGTTCATCACTCTCATTTCTCATTACATTTTCATTGTAGAAATTTCAGCAGTCAGTGTCAGATTCACCAGCTGAGATATATAGAGTGAAAGTGAGTTTCAGTCAGTCATCTAATCGACCGGTAACAGGCGATACCCCTCACGAATGATTACAGATCTCTCATTCCCCTATCATTCTGATTCAGGAGCTTCCGAAATGAGGAATTATACTCGACGTTCGGCGTTGTTAGAGCTCGCCGGTAAAGCACATCCTGGCCACGGCCAGGGTTTGATTCTCGGCCACGCTTTCATAAGGCAACTGTGCTAATCACTGGGAAAATTTACTTTAGTTTAGGCACCGCGAATGTGTGGCAATAAACGTTCAGCAAACAGTCAGAAGTGCTAACGTAGAGAGTAGACGATTGAGTCGAAGGTGTACTTATGTCATCAGTAGTAGAGTTTCGAATAATTTCCACATAACGGGTGCTTTTTGCTTCCCAAACTTCGGGTTTTTAGAATATAACCAAAAAATTCACGTTGTCATGCTGGTCATGGTGTGAAAGTTCTCAATGTCGACTGTCCTGACTGGTAGTACTTTCCGACGTGTCTTGTTCCATGAACCTGAAGATTTCACAAAATGCTGGTTCTGAACATTGTCTAATCTTTCACAGTCGTACCAGACAATGCACCGACATCGAAATACGGAATGGGTGACCACGAGGGAGCACATCGCTCATTAGGGATCATCGATTACTCGTTGTGAATTTGGATAACTTCAAAGTAACTCCAAAATTCAGATCTACAGAAAGTGTACAATTGGTGCTCATAAAGTGAGTTACGTCCTCGCTTATTTCGTGTATCCTATAATGCTACAAGTCACTTATGCGGTAGAACTGATCATACTGAGATGTGTGAAAAAAGAAACGCCACCTACGTCATGTTACAATCACAAACGATGTGGACTGATCCGCTTCTGCGCACAATTTGCAACTCAATTTCGGAGCTCAACAGTTTGTTCATAGATGCTTAAACTTCAAGATGGGGTATGAGTGCGAATTCAATGTGGACACAGGAAGTAGTGACTGTCCTGTTAACTTCATTCATTGACCTTTCGATTTGTGGCTACCCTCCCGGTTGAGCTCTTAAAGAACATTAAACATTTAAATGGAAATTATACTACTGCTGAGTATCAATGAATTTTGTTTGATATAGAATTAATGGGATTTAAACTGATCGCGGCTATCGCATTTCTGTTGACATTTCAGTCAGCTCTTTTAGATTTAGTTAGATTTCAACAATCTGAAGATTACTCAGAAGTTAATGTGAATAAACGTTTGTATACGATAGGCCGGCCACATCTGTTGCGCTGTTGACGGCGTGATGGTCAACATGGTTGACTGAGTAAAAATCTATCTCAGTTTAAACCCAAGTTGTGACATCTGGTTTACAAAATGCACTAATTACGGTGTAGTATAACTTTTGTTTTTCCTGTAAGTAATAATGCCAGAACTCGAGAAGAACAGTGAGGAAAAATAAACTGTACCGAATGGATAATGAAAGGAAGGGATGGAAATGTTACTCACGATAGTTCGTTAATTCGCTCTGCGTATTCTTGACTGAAAAGTGTAGATTGAAGGTGCAAACCTAAGCAATACCGGGCGAGTTGGTTTGAAGTGATCAGAACACTTTAATTATTCACATACACTTTCATCGTTGAACACAAGCAGTGAACAGAATAGTGTTCAGTTCTGAAACACTCGAATTCAAAGCGAACAGTTTACATGAACAGATTAGCCTACGTCTAGATTGGCTACATTTTATATAGGTACGAAGGCTGAGTGAGCATAAATCCAATGTGAAGGTGGCAATTTGATGTTTCTATGGCCCATGAGTACTGCTCTAAAGATCACTGATGCACATCTACCGTTTATTCAATCATCATTTCTCGTTCATTCTTACGTATGACTAATAATCGATAACATGAATCCGAAATCGAAAAGAAGAAGAGTGAAATATCTTGCAGTTATTAAACTTAATTCTTACGATAGTGGTTTGGGATTGACGGTGGGATCCATCCAAATTATTGCAACGTAATCCCGATATCTGAGTCTACCTTAGGAACTTCAGTTGGCTTTCCTTTCCGAAGCTGAACTTTCTAATAAATTTATGGTCGATTTACCGATTTCTTTTGGTTTAACTTCGTTGACGCAAAACACCTTAATTTTTTAGCGTTTTCTTTGGTTAAAAATTATTGCCCGTTGTCCTCAATGTGCATCATGATGCGTTGTTATGATGTTATATATTATCCACAGTGTCCAACGCGCTTATTATGACTCATAAAGAGAGGCAATACTGAGGGCGGTAAAGTGTGTGTATTATGCGACACCCTTTATAGACAGTGACAATAATGTGAGAGACAAACGGATCGACCTTGTTATAGAATGTATGGACAATGTGTCCAAGACAAAGAGTTCCGGCTATCGCATCATGTGGTCATAAGCCGAGAGGGCTAACGAGGTCGATTTATGTTTAATCAAATATGGCCGATTGTTCAACTGGGTATCGAAAGGAAATCCGAAGATCTCCGCCATATAACCATGGAGCCACTCATCAGCAGAAGTTCACCTATTTAGGCTGGTTGCAAGCTCATAAGCTTATGACTGACTTCATGAGGATTGCAGTCGACGATATGTGATGCACTTAGGGTAATTGAATGAATGTGGAGTTGACAAATTTGCTTGGATCCTTGGGTAGATATAGTTTAGCAACTTAATGAGGCAGTGCCTGATAGTTAAAAAAGCACCAACAATTCGATGGTACACAAAATATTTATGCTTCATCGCTACATGGATGACTTTTTTCTTCTGTTCAGACATGCAATGTTTAAACGGCAATAGTTCATTTGTTATCAACTGCCTGTAAGTGCAACTCGCAAGGATCAGGACAGATCAATCAATCTTCATTAAGTAACCGCATTTAGTGCACAGTCCAAATGACTGTACATATAAAAGACACAGGCAGTTGCAGCTGTCTCGACTTTCATGGATTAGCTTTCGATATGGATGAACTATACAGAAACGATAAAGATCTGACTTTTCTGACCACATAAATTCATTTATGGTAAAATCGGAAATCGGTTCATCTCAGAATAATTGTTCTTCAGCGTGCCCGTAAGTTTGCAATTATCATACTGAGGTGTAAAAATGTGTGAAAACGGCGATAAAAACAAACTGCTCCTGCAGTGTATCCAACAAGTAAGCTTTCATCGTACTCACGGAATTTCTCCACTTCCTTCTGTGCGTCAACTAGGGTGGACAAAATGAGTATGAACATTTTGTGTATGGTTTCTAAAAGGATGACTCATGAGCACTTCTTGTCGGCGTCGTGTTAGACTTGTAGGTTAGTGAATTAACTGAACGTTAATTTCGTCAGTTTTGCTGCCTGATTCTCAGTAGACATATTTATGAGGTTTTCGGAAGACATACCTTTTCATTGGTACTTAATATGAACATGCTATGTATGTGCGCAGTAATAATATACCGTATATCTGGCTCAAAATCTTCAGCTAGGCTTCCGTGAACATGCTGCTGTTGCTGCTGCTGTCAGAGAATGCTGATTCTACTCTGCGTATATGCCAAAGCATTCGTGTTCGTAAACAGAATAATTGGAGCGGATTAACTGCTTGTCTCTATGTTAGCAAGTAGAATAAATAATTCTCGTTCAATTATTTGATTGCAGTGAAGACAATTGATCAGCTTCACCTGAATACACAATGTAAACTATTGTGGAATTCGACGTATTCGACGAATCCATGAGAATACACGGGAACGGGTATTCAGTCCTGGTGTCATTAAGCAGGAGAACAGTGTACAAAACGAATTTCCGATGGATTTCTGCAGTTTCATGCATATTGATACGGATTACTATAAACGGTCAAATGTCCTGATTCCTCATGCAAATCATTGCGTAATTGGAATTTTGAAAGTTCGGTAGTGAACATGTACTGTTAAGGTCACTGTCTATCCGTGCGAAGCATGCGACGACGAGCTAATCCATACGGTTCATTCACCTTCCTACATAAATTCTGTGAATGGGGCGAAAATGCCAGTCTTCCATAAATTGTCTGGAAAGTACACAGGCGACAATCAGTCTGATCTCGCGGGCTGTTTTTAATGCACTCGATTTCAACCTCAATTTTGGAAAATCTGCAATTCGGCTGTCCAATTGCTTATTTAGTCACCATCTTTTTCATACATCCAACAGTATAAATCGACTGAGAGCTGACGAATACGTCAAAACAACAACTGGAACAAAGTGTACAAAGTTAAACCCAAACACCTGCAAGTTTAATGTTGCTCCACAATCCCGTAGGTCACAGCACACAATCTGTGAGTTTGTGCTTCCATAACACCCACTTATTGAACTGCGTGCGTTTGGGTGATTCATTTAATTCCAATATAACTGACGACTTGTAAACGTAATATATCTTATAGACCAATCTGTTTTAAACGTGGCTGTTGGCACCCAGGACACAAAAACAGAGTTTACTCGTTCCTTTCATTTGGATGCTTTACAATTGACTGCAATATAAGGTGGTGTTTAATCTGTGATAGGAATTCGCTTTTTGAATTCATAAAGATGATCTTTATTTGGTGTAACTTGAAATTGATTGTCAAGTTTCCGCACCGTGATGTAATGTACTAACACTGTTTGTAACCATTAGGCAAAAATAATCTTTCACTAAACTCAGCACCGATCCTTATGCATCCAGTAATTCTTTGTACCCTGCAAAGCATATACTAACTTTTATTGTTATGGTACAAATGCAGAATTATCAAACACAGCACCTAATACACTCCGAAAAAATCGCATTGTGGATAGTTTGAGACATAAATGAGCCGGACTACTTCCACAGGGAGGGATTCCACATAACACATAGTCTTTACTACAGTCTCTTTACCTATACGTCACCTCAGACTGACAACAGTGTCGCAAGCAGATAAACCAAACAACGTCATCAGACAGACAGGATACATCATAGACAGTTCATAAAATTTTATTATACGTATGCAAACCGTGTAGATTGTATTCAAGTAGTTACCTAATTCCGAAGGTTTGTTTTCTCTCTCTAAGAATTACAAATGAAATCATATAGAAGACCATATATCATAACAATTTTGAGTTGGGTACTAGAACTGAGTACACATTCTCTTCCTTTTGAACAAATGTCACAATTTCAGTGTTAAGAGTAGTAAACCGCTGATTTGGATGATGTACAGAGAAAGCTAAGCAACAAAGGTTCGCCAAATCTGTGTCATATAGTTTCCGGTGAATGTTTTATGGCATGCTATTCTGAATTTACTGTCCACCGACATGTGCACAAAATGGCTGGAGCAACCCAGTAGGTTGCTTTCGTCAGAATTATAATGTTCTTGGTGTGGGCGTGTGCATCAGACTGACTTAGGACTTCAAGTGCTTGAGATGTTTAATATGGTGGTTCGACACTGTGAATGCTGGAACTAAGCAAAATGTCAACACCTCGTAGCCGATATCCTCATTCTGTTCATTCGGTGCTCATTTACTCCAGTTCCAAGTTCTCGCGCCGTCTGTCTAACGTAAACCCGCAAGCGCTTCTTGGAGTTTATTCTGTCCACTAACTTTCTAGCCTTTTCAACGGGCAGGGACATTTATGATGCATGATTTTATAAACTGTTCTCTCTTTTTGAAAAAACCGCCATGTTAACTACTTCGTTCAAGAGCCTACGAATAGCTCGAGATGTCCTTTCTTTGTGTTGAATAACATCGGTTCCATTTTACTACCCCCAATATCATTGATATCGGGTTGAGTACTTGTTTCATTTGCCTTCCAAGTAGCTGTTAAGGTAACCGCTACTTGGCAACGTCATCGTTATTTCTATGTCGTCTTTCGGTCAATCGCATCTGTGCATAAATGCAAATTTGTATGGAATAGAGCTTAAAATGCTACCAAAAGCTTGGGCAGATGCAGACTATTAGGGGCATCTATGGTTTCGTGCTGTACGGTGGTTTTATGGCTGCGTCCTATTCTATGGCCCAGACAGGCAAGCAATAGCAGATGGTCACTACCAGATACTAGTTTCATTGTCCATAGGATTTTGGAATCCGTTCAGCTAAGATACTATAAAAACACTTCGACCCGATCTCGTTCCATAATCACGAAAATGGTCTCTACATATCGCCACCAAACCAATAATGGGTTTTCAAATCAACTCGAAACCTTCCCCCCAAATTGTTTTATAAAGACGTCCTTCAGAACAGGGAATATTGGAGATCCCATAGACAGACCGTGTTCTTGACAAGATCATTTTGATTTGCAAGCAAAGTAGTACAATGGTGAACATACGATGGTCTCGGCCTCTGTGTGGCCGGCAGTTGGTTTTGTTTTCTTCCAGGAAAGTGTCACATAATATTAACTGTCTGGTTGCTTCTGGTATCACTACTCAGGGTATACTGGTAAATTGACGACCTCAAAATCCTTCTAACTAGCTTAACTGTTGCTACTGAAGTTTTTTAGAGTTGTTCTTTCTGAGGGACCACATGGTAAATTATAGTCTGTTTTACAACTACAGGCCAGTCGGAATATATTTGCACTTATCCCTTCGGATGTTTGCCGCATGAGGAATGGTTGAATGGAAGTGCTAGGGATAGAGTCCAAGCCACTTGTAATAACCTACATAGCGATCGGGTAATGGATACCGCCAACTGTGTACCAGTATGCTGTTGTTATGATGTGTGTTTTCGCTGTCTATAGTTCATATATCAGAATTCTCTTTGTCGATTTATTGTCATTTTTGTATTTGAAAACTTTATTTAGCATTGTTGCTCCTTCCAAAAATATTTGCTCCTCCCTTGCTACTGAACAAAATAGCACAAGCATTCGGTTTGTTTTTCTGAATTCCATGTCTATCCATTTTTCGTTACAAGGGTGTGTTGAACCGACGTTATCTACTTGAGGCTACAAATACGGTTCCGTTTCATAATTGCGATAGACAAACATGGTTAATAAATTTAGTTCTAAGTAGTACTGTTCTTTGATAACAAGAATGCTCTTGGTAAACTTTCATAACGGTTGATCTTACGTGCAGCACAAAGGTCTCCAACTAAAAGAAAAGTATGCAATTAGGTGAAGATTATCATAGACCACGTGGATTTCATTATGAAAATATAGGACAGCACCTAGTCAAATAAAAATCAGTAGAACATGAATTCCAAAATACAGGGTACGCTACAACCGTGTGACTGAACATCAAATTAGAGCTTCGTTATATTCCATTAAGTATCGTGGATTACAATGGAGGAATACATATCCTTGCTGTGAAAGCGTGTGAAATTCTCAGTGGTGATGAGCAGTAGGGGATTTTCGGTTTTCATTCAGATTGAAAACCACTCAAAGATGATCGTAGCTGTCGCATTTCGATGGACTTTCCAGCCGGCCTCTTTTACAAAGTAGCACTAGACACTAGTACTGCTCTTATTGAAGCTCGTCAGTAGTGCATATCCTTGCCACCACCGGGATTAGTACTCCAGCCACATGTTCATGAGGTTACCATGTTGACCACCACGATATCGGCCTCACATTGGGCACGGCCGAATTAACAAATCTGAACACTCAGCCACTTTCGCTTGTGAGCAATGATCAGGTTGCCCGGTCGTCCCGAGAGGAGACAGAGTAACTGTTCCGTTAACTCTAATCGATGACCCCTCGAATAGGACTTCTCTGCAGGTTGAAGTCACAAAAACCAGTAAATTGTTCAGCAGTATTTTCATCACTGATTAGCAGTAACGGATTTTTATTTCAATAGTGATTGAAATCTAATCAAAATTAACTGCAGGTGTCGCATCCCCAAGGAATTTCCAGTCGGCCACTTCTGAAAAGTACTTGAATTGAGTTTTGCTCTCAATGGAGCACGCAGCTCGAACAAGGATATGCACTAATGGCGGGCTCCAACAAAAGCGAAACTCGAATCTATTGATTGTTTTCGAAATGGGCCGACTGAGAAGTCTATGAGAACGCGACAGCTGTGATAAATTTTCGCTGATGTTCATATCACATGCAATTCTCAATATACTCATCTTTATAATTCATGTCTGCTAAGGCATAGAAACTTCATCACCAATAAGTTTTGAGTTATGAAACTGAGCTTACCGAAGATTAAGGTACAAGCCATGAAATGTAATTTTGTCGCATACAACATCTCCACAAGTACAGACGGTTACTGCGCTCGTAAACGAATGAGCGTTTATGAATTGTTCTTCCTATTTATAATGCACTCAACGCTTCTTATTGGTTTGTTTAGGCTTACCAATCGTTTGATGAATCACTATTCTCCAATTGGAACCAGATTCGTGCATATGCTTATGCGTGCAAGTCATCATCATCATCATAGACAGCAATACATCAGTGGTTAACACTAATGCTTAACTGCCACACAACCATGAAGAAAAAGCAAACCCTATATAGAAAGAGAGAAGGAAAAAGAAGGGGACGGGAAGGGACCTAACTACTGAAAATGACTACGTCCCTATTCAA
>QNGE01002571.1:79075-110010 GCA_008508345.1 Paragonimus westermani
GGAAGAGATGCCAACCATCTTCCAACCCCCAACCTGGAGGACCAGGAGACTGTAGTTTGTCAGACCTCTACCTGTTGGCCTGCCTGGTATGAGTAACTCTGTCCAGTTTAGCCCAAAAGGTCATAGAGATGCGCAAGCCGTCACACCACGTCAAGGTCCAGTCTCACCGTGACGGATGCGTGCAAGTACCCTACTCCAATGTTGGCTTTGGAGTTAGCCCGCAAATTACCGGCATCTAATTTTTTTATGTTGGTAAATTTGAGGACTATTTTTTCGAACCATTTTCTTCTGGTTGCAAGGAGTCCACTTGAACCGGTAAACTTCGTTGGTGTGCGGTGGCCAACCGAGTTGGAAACCGGATTTCATTTAGATTATTAAAGATAACTGAATAACAATTTTGTCGGTTGCTCCCGCTTCTCCCTCTGGCATAATATCATTTCAGGTCTAAAATTATTGTCGCAAAAGTAATTAGCTTAAAACTCGACGCCCACGAATCCAAAGGCATTCAGTAAAGTACATGATTTTTAATTGATGTTTTCTAACTGGTCATTGTCCTTATTCAATATAATGTTTCTTTTCCACAAATACGATGAGTGGGAACAGTATAACTAAGTACTTGATTTCTGCTCGCATTTATGGCCGTTCTCAGATTACTAGGTGCAGTGCTGTTTGCCTTATGTTCAACCGTGAGAGAAAAACAACATTATCGATTTGAGCATACATTTCTGAGAGCTAGAAGACGTCACGCTAAAACAGTGTGTTCTCCTACTTCAAACAATTAGTTGTAAATGTGTGTCCTTATTTCATTATGCTTTGGCTAGATGCCAGTTTGAGGTGATCCAAGGGGCTTCTGTGGTGGTGCTGTATATCACAGTAGTTATGCAAACAAAACTTATCACACCATTGTGAAGTAGAATCAAATTCATCGTGATGATATCTCAAAGTTATGTGTGGGTTTCACCACCCGATCTTCTAACCATCTCTGGACACCGACTGTCAATGGACCGCGGTTGCCAGAACTTACTAGCGCTACGTAAAGGACATACGTGGCCAGGCAGAACCAATCCGCATTTTTGTGGACGACGTTGTCTCAGGCGTGCACAATGAATGTTCCTCGACGTGATTCGGCTGAAAGTGTTCGCCATTAAGCAGTGTTAAGGCGTTTATGTACAGCATCACTTTAAACTGGTTAGCGAGTACCATTTAGTATGAATGATCCTGGAGATTCTGATGTGAGAAATTTAGGAAAATTCATTAATATCTATTAACGGATAAATGACGTGGAAAATGACGAAGCTACATTGAGACTTCTTCAGTTGGAAGTGATTTGCCGCTTGTCACGGTACGCCTGAAAACGACAATCAAAACATTGATAGATAAGTTAAGAAGTCTTCCAATAATACCACTAATAGAAACTTGATGGCATTTACCTTCAAAAGAACGGTCTGTCACTCATATCGTACACATACTGCTTCAGCATTTGAAGCGCCTGAGACATTATTTGTTCTCTGAACTCAGAGCAATGCCAATAACACGTGATAATCTACGAAACTAATTAACCTCAAAAACCTGGTGACCTTCTGGACTGAAGAGAGAACATTGAAACACGACTGGGTTGCGAAAGGAATACTTTTCTTTCAATGAGTTGTCGCCTACTGGTGGAATCCGAAGTTTGGGCTGAGTAACGACCGTTGTGAACGTAGACAATCTGAATGTTTGCTGGATTTTTGTAGTGCGTCAACCGTGGAGTATATCAATAAATTTTTGAATAACAGGTAGTTCCATACTTTTATGATAATTTGATTTCTTTCACTTACCGAAGAAAGCAGAATGCTGCACATTAGGACGGTCATTCCCAGACAGGCTGATAAGGTAGCCATATTGTTGTGAAATTCCCCAGACTTTTCCTTGAGTTAAGTACGGTGGTGGACTTTCAGAGGGGACCGGAACATAAGTCCTGTTGGTCGATCGTTAAGATTGTTATCTTAGCGAATCTAAGAGCATCATTCATATGAGGTGGGTCAGGGGGAAACACGGTCGATCAGCAGTGATATCCCTCCAATCTGGTTGAGAGTGCGCATTGGCTGATCATTGATCAAGCTTTGCAAGTAGTCTACTGCGCGCCAAGCAACCCATCAAAGCCTGTCCGAATGGGAACACTGTACTGTCGAGGCTATCGGAAGCATATTGCCCGCCATTAAAAGCGCTCTGTTCAAGTAATGTCTATCATAGTAACAACTCTAATGAGTCGACAGTTAAACTAACGAACAAGCGTGATGTGAAAGATAAAGCGACTTATTGTCAATTGATTGGTCAATGGCCTAGTTCCTCTGTATCTAGTTCGATGGATACCTCAATGTAACTCTGCAAACTCCTTGCACATTTGTGCAGACCTGAGGACCAACTATCAAAGGCTTACGTTCGTCTGTGTGTGTTCCTTCTCTTTATCACAATTGACGTATTCATAAGTGTTTGTTGAATTGTTCATTCATATAACTAATATTTCACAGTTTACGTTTGTCAAGCCAAACATAATCGACCACTTCCATCAACAGACTGATTAACAATGAGCTAATGTTATACAGCAGACTAATGTTGCCACCACCCATGTTCCAGGAAATATGCTAACATCATGAACATATCCAGCTATTTCTAACTAGTGTTTTCCTTGACACAAGAAAATACATCTCAATATACATATGTATTTTATTCATGGGAAGGCAAAAGTCAGCCAATTGGAACAGATATCTGTTGAAAAGCAAATTTTATCCCCATTCGGGTGATGCCAGGAGGAGTTGGATGCAATATTGGAAAAAGCAAACCTCCCGAGTGAGTTGGATTAAAACGCTGAGTCAAAGGTACATGATACTGTGACTAGTTATGTAGTAATACCAAAAGCAGTAAAGTACAATCACATGATTCATTTTGTAACAAATTTGTGAGACTGAACACAGTGTGTGTACTTTGGTAGTACTATAACCGTCCTTTGGTTCCCACTAAGATGTTGCGCAGATATTTGCGCTAGAGCTCAAACAATGGTGCGTTTCTTAATTAGAATGGAAGGCCATGAGTTCTGCTTCGGTTCAACTACAGAAGAAAGCAAATACAGTCGTGGCATATTTATATCATGGGTGGTTTTTATAACTCAGACTTGAGCGTTCGCACAAAGTTTCACAGGCAGCCATGCGGATATTGCCGGACCTAAATACTCTTTTGCTTCTGTCACTCGCACTGTTCTACGGAGTAGGTTTCTTCGTAGAGGATATTCAGGTCAGTCCTTAAAGCGCATTTCGTACATAAGAGGGAAATACTTTAGTATATAAGATCATCCGTCGATTCCAACATACTTAAAACGAAATTAGTTTGGTCCATCTATAGCTTTGTGAGATTGCAACGATGAGCGAACCGTTTAACCCTAAGTGAACACCGTTTTAGCGTTCAGAGTTGCCCAACGTAGAACAACCCATTAGAGTTTAAAGTAAATGCTTCATCATTGGTCCAGATCAAGCGCATACTTGACATGCACATTCTGACATCAGACCGAACATTCTGATAACGTGATCATCAGAGTCACTGGGGTAGAATAAATGTACACACAGCCCGCCAGTTTTATCCTGGCCAAATATTATGTACTGCAAGTTTCAATGTGATCGTTGTGTACTTGAGAAGCACTGACCGGGTTTCCGTTCGGCTCAGTGATCTCTGAATTTCTCATTTGCAACAGTTTCAATGTTGACACCTAAAACCAAATCAATCTTTTCAGTTACCTTTTCTTCCCGAAATATCCTGCACATAGTTAGATATGCACAAGCTCTCTCAGTTCCGACAACTCTGCATATTTCCGATAAACCCACTTAGTCTTACTGAAATTTGCCCAAATCCATTACAACGTGCACATTTGAACAAATGTGATTTGCTCATTCTGTGTAGCATGTCACACTCGAGTGTAACGTCACACATTTTGAGGTGTTTCCGCTTACGTTGCCGATTAAACTCCGGAAGAGGCAATCGTTGTTTCTGGCTCCAGCTAGCTAGTTTGTCTGATACAACACAGCACAATAGCGACAATGTTTTATATGAACCTCTTGATGCCACACGCACATCATGTTCGGACCGCTAAATGATAATACTGTTACGCACAAGAAACCATTTACCTCTTCATAATGTGAAGTGTTTTGCATGACCGGATGGGTTCTGTCCACACGTGTGTTGTTGCAGACATGTCCCATGAGGTTATTGGGCAATTCATCCACACAGGCGTTGCAATTTGTCATCATGTAATGTTATCGCGTCTACGCATTCTCCTGATTTACACAGTAACGACCACACAGAAATTGCAAGTGGACAGTCGAGGTTCGATCATGTCTGTTTCTGTTCGTACTCTAGATATGGTTTGCTGATTGTGCGGCCACTGATCACTAAGGTCACTAGGCATTTATTTTGAAAGCGTAAATTCGCGACGAATAACCAAATTTCTATATGCTCGCTTTGGATCATTCATTGTACTGACAGTGTGTCATGTAAATCGGGGTCTGATCAGCGTGACTGTCCATGACTGAAACATGTGTAAGTCTGACAGTTGTTGACATCTTCAAGCCAACGGGAGACACAACTGCTCGGTTAATTGGGCATAAGAAGTGGTGCCTGTTGATGTGGCGATATTACAACTACCCACGTTACAACAAACCCAAAAGCTTGTTGTTGTGAGCCGCAACAGTGCATCCGGAATTCTGGACATCCATAAATCTCTCGTCATCCCATGTAATATTATAATGCTGATGACATGTGTACATATTGGAATCCAACAAATATTGTCCACATATATCAGTCGGAATAACTGCAAACTTTGTTTTGGTATTCTGAGTCGCCTATTAGTTTCAGATGCACCAGACTCAGGGAATGAGTGAATAACTACTGCAAAAGCTATATTAGTAGGCAATCGAACACTGGTGGACCAGCAAGCCTGATGAGTTCTTAATTCACTTTTGATATGGTGCGTGTTTGGCTGTTTTTACTCTGGGGTATGTTGCCATGTATATATATATATGTGTGTATATACGGTAATATGTGTGTAGAATGTGTTACTGCACAGTAGGAACCTTACTCTTTACAAATTAGTCAGCATTCTGCTCGATATATGGTTATCACTGCTTAAACATTGATGATACTTGCCCAGGAGAAAGTTTTAGACATTCTGTTCACAATCTGATGAAGCCTAAAGAAGTGGTATGTGACGTGTACAAGGACACAAAGAAGTCTTCTCATCTTTTGCACACCTTCGTAGTATTGCACTGAAGTGCACTGGATGTGTCTACACACTGCATTCAGAAAAGAGTGCTTGTTTGGAAAATAGCAGTGTCAAATGTTCTTATTCTACCAATTTGTATATAAGGAGCATGCATCACATACGGAGTAACATGTCGAACCAACTAATATTAGTGTAAAGTAACGACAGCTTTCGTAGAGGCAGCGTAACCAGTTGAAATCCGCAGCAACTTATAAAGCGATGAACCACGGTAACTTCGGACAGTGGAAGATCGAAGGGAACATGAGGACACGAATAATGCACGGCTGGCGTTACCGCTCCACTTGCCAAATCGAGTTGAGTTACTTGTATTTGTTTGAAAACGATTCCCAAACGAGTGATGTAGATTAAGATGTGAAGATGGCGCAGACAGCATAACCGTCCATACAGCCTAACATTACTAAATGTTTCATGCGCTGTTTGTCGGCATCACTGCCCATTACTTGATTGTAAGACACTAATTCCTATGAAGTTCACGCTATCTTCTGGAATTCAAAGTAATTACCCGTAAGCTTTCAACCGCACTGATGTATCTGGTGAAAACATGCCCCGACTGTCTGCATCTTTAACGCGTATGCTGCTACGTTGTATTTCTGTTTTAGACATTACATAGAAAGCATTAATTCTCGTTCAGTATTTGGGTGACTGATCAGCGATCGGACAGTTTTGAAATTGTGCCATCCATGAGGCGTAGGAAGGCACGACGATAAGATTGGACGACTAATGATACACTCTTACGATTTCGCATCACAACTATGTTTCAAGAGATACAACGTGAAGTTCACTTTGGCAAATAAATCATAGTCAGTTGAGAGTTTTGACATATCCTCAACAGTCTAACACATGCTGTGAAACTGATTTCGCTGTAAAATCCAGTAAGCCGCCCGAGTATAATCCCAAAACTCCTTCCCAGCGAACTTGTGACAATATGCGAATTATCGAGTCGAACAACGTATGAATTATCAGGTCAACCGTTTACTTACGGCGTCAATGAACCCTGTTGATAATACGGCAATAACCGTTCCGGATGGTCAACATTCAGCGTGTTTGAAAAAGACTCAGTTGATTTCGTAGTGATATCCTCTCACCTCCAGCTTTATTCTGTCTATCCATGCTGACTTCAGTAAATTACTAAAGTGGGCACCTGAAGTTTAATCGATCATCTTCAAATGAGTAAGCACTGGTGGCAGTTATTCAGTATCTAGCAGCATCGCACACGAAACATGCGATTTTTAAACAAATCAGTTTCTGTTTGAAGCCGTATCGTTGGAATTCATTCTGAGTTATAATATCCTCAGAATTTCAACTTTTCTGAACGAACGGATAGAATTCCAACACATTTTTCGACTGTCACATGAAGTGCATGCCGGTAACCTTTTGAAAGGTTACGCCGACCATTTTGATGCTGACTGATATTCCAGACGTTTTCCTCGTATACATGTCTGACGCCTATGTGCTGGCTATCAATGAGGTCGAATTGTGCCACTGTCCTTCTCCAAGAAAACTACCCCAACAGACAAATGGGCTTAACGACTGAGCTTGACATTAAGAAGTAAACTTCTGTTTAAAGACCTTTTTGACACACCGAGAAAATATGTGAAATCACCGTCAAACCGTTTGTTTCGGTTTCGGTCTTCCAGTCTCCTTCATTGGTCGGTACATTTTCTAGAATGTACTAGCGTTAATTTACTTTCAGCGTAGATCCTAGTCTTCTGTAGATTTGTCACGCTAGTCTCATTTTTGAACACTCATGGTTCATCTCTGTACATCATACACTTGATGTAAATCCTTGAGGTTAGGGCTTGAGGATGTGTCAGCTAAGGCCAAATTAAAATCTCAGCCTGATACAACTGACTACGACTTACTGCTCAAAGGTCATAAATAAGCTGAAGTTATAAACGACTATTTGGATATGACTAATAAAGTACAGGAAGTACAGAATCAGCATCTGTAGGAATTCTGTAAATACAACATAACGAATCAGAACTGGAATCGACAGCAAGCAAAGTAACACATTACTGATAAACTGCGTCACGAAAATTAAAGTGAACAACTAACGAGCCACCGAATTCTCGATTGTCACAGAGATATAGAAGGATTTGCAATATGACCGGGACTGGTCAGTTTCAATTAATGTGAACAATAGAGAGAGGTTGATAGACTCAAGTGGGACATATGCTGTGTCACTTCACCGGCCGCTGAATAAAGGGGGATTCTCAAATTATCAGTCCGATATCTGTACTTGGAATCACAGTTGCACTAATGGTCTCCATACAAGCACGAACAAATTGTTTCGGTGTTCATGGGCATGAACGACCGTCGAACTCCCACGACAGGCCTCCGAGACCCATGTGAGACAACTCGTGAGACAACGACAGTTTTGTTCAGAAAAAGGCCTCCACATGCTGATGCCTTACAAACTACTGAACAGCGAAATATCTCTGTATATCGGCAGATTTGTTCTCGAATGCAAACGTGGTCCGTGCAAACGTGTTTATCGAAACAGATCGATTAAATTTTTTTATCAAACGCCAAAAAACGGCATATCGTGATCTAGCTGTAAATTCTTAGGTGAAATGAGGTGCAGATAAACGATTACGGCATGGCATTCTGTCGTGATATTGCAAATACGGATATCAAGCAAAGCCGGGACATCAATGTTCAGAGCAGAAAAAAGTAAACAAATTTTCGCACTCGTAACTGTATTGCTGAGGCGACAACTGGTTGTGATTTTCCTGCGATTTACCTTGCCGCACTCACACGAAAACAGGTACACCTTCAAATGGCGCATTAAACGTATGACTCCAAGTGTCAGCTGTACACCGCACAATCACACACGCAAAGTTTTTCTTAAGTTCTAAATTTCTGAGAGCCGATCATGAATTTGCTTTCCAAGTGTACAGTAACCACGGTACGAGCAGAAGTGCCGCTGCATCATGCTAATGAATTATAAAGATAACCAGAGATCAACCAGCACGACCGTAATCTCGCATTCAAACGAAATTAATATTTTAGTTTGATCAAGTATCATATCGACTGTCGAGCTTTTTTGAAGCTCCACGCAGTGTCTCCTGACGAACGGATTACAAGGCCTCTGCAAACCTCACTATCAAAGACTGTCCACTTTGGCTATACCCTTCTTGGATATGGAAGCTACGATCTGTTTACTGAACCTAGAGTAAACAATTCAGAATCTTGTTATGCATATTAGCCTGCAACAGTCGATCTTGGAGGATAAAAAACCAAAACTCGCTGATCGTCACCCATTCGACTTATAATCCAAAAATTAGGTGTGTATTATTTGTTATGAGTAACCCTCACCAAATGCGGGACCAGCACATCATTTAACCCATAGATTGAGTGAACGGATGGAGGTGGATACATTCTAAATCTTAGTCGCCAAACCTGAGAAATTCTTTTTGTCACCCATGTTCATTGGAACACTTCAGTTTCGGAATGAGTTCAAAGCATGTTTCCATGTTTGAACGAGACCGTTGTCATCTTGCACGTTTAAGTCAATCGTGTTTACCCAAGAATCCGGTTCATATACACTGAACTACGAAATCTCAACTACCAGTGTTATCGGAGCTCCGGCAACAATAAAATACAACGTCACACCGTTTGAATTAAAGTCAGCCTACAGGATTACTCAACCAACCATGTTCAAAGAAACCGGCCAAACTTTGAACACAGTCGTACGCCAGCTCTCCTCGCTAGTTTCTGATTATCGGACTTATCAATCACTAAATCTCCGGCAAGATAGGGCAGTGCAGAATAATTGTGTGTACGACCCTGTGCGTGAGTCATGTTGCATAATTAAAACAAAGTTTTTATATGTACTGGAACAGTGGGTGACAACTTTCTTCTACAAGTTTTCCAACAAACTGGAGGTGAACGTTCCCACGAGAACAACCTATCGACGGACGACACTCGCAGTTCTGTCTCATCATGCCGGAATTTCAACAGATCTATTCATTCATCGAGGTACAATTGCTGGAGTGCGGCACAGAAAATAAAGTGATATACAAGTTTTGATGCTATGTAAAACACTTTGGTGGGTGGTAGTCAGTTCACATATCCTGACCACATACGGGATTGGTTTCCTGACGATTGTTTCAGTTTAGATAGATCAGTGCATATTGTATCGTGGTGTAATTCTAGGCAGAATGATGAGAAACGCTTTGGATGGAGTTAGCAAATGGAGTGTAACTCCATATGTTGCTGAAGAACTCCATGACTATGTGCTATGGGGACTTATGCAACAGCCGTTACTTTATTTGTATATATTTATATATGTCATCATCATCATCATCATTATCATAACAGCCATGAGCCTGACCAAAGGTACTGTGGCTCGGGCCGCCGCTCACCTCAACAGTGACGTGAAATATCCTAAAAGAAAACGTTACTAAGGAGGTCAGCAAATATTAAAGAAAACTAAGTGAAAGAACTAGAAATGGTATAGATACAGGTAGGCCATTGACTACGACACATCGTCATCTCGGATAGCATATATAACCAGCGGTTTGAGTGATCATGAGGACCCCATCCAGGCAGAGGATGCCTGCCTACTTTGCTCAGTGGAGCAGTCAAGGTCTCCATATTTCGTGACCATGTTGTTGCTTGACCACCATGAGGTTTTACGCAGCTGAACAAGATGATCATGAATGCGATCCACAGATTCCACGTCTAGTTCCAAAAGAATGAACAATGATTGCATGGTGTTAGGCGTAATAACATACATAAGGCGAATGGGTGTCTACCTCTATGAGGTACGATAAAAAAGTGCAGTCTGTATTTTTATCAATTTAATGTGCAATTTCAATAACCATATCAATACTTTTCACGAATTGTTGTCACATCCGCAATCAGTCGGTCCCAGTCCCAAGCTTCGTCTTTCTATTTAAATGTTGAACCAAGTATATACGTTACACATACCTCTTGAACTTCGTATTCCGGGCGTAAATGTTTAGTTAACATAGACAAATCCAGTTCACTATTCTTGAGGAGAAATGAAAACTTCATAGAAATAAGGTGCAAACTAACCAACATTCCGAACGAACTTTGACGAAGGAGCTGTTCATCTAAATCTTGGTAAGAAGTCAGACAGTTCATGGTGACACTGAAAGGAGAAAATTTTGGAATGTATCAAATAAAATTGACAACTATCTGTCAAGAATCAAATTTGAAGTTGTCAGGAACTATGGGCTGACCCGCACTTGTAAAACTTTGGATTGTCCACCGGAATCGGTTGAACCGGTAGCTGGAGAACAGTCTTCACATTCGGTGAGGTGATGCACGCCACATGACAGACTTGATTGGGTCACATTTGAGTTCAGTGAAATTTTGACTTATGCGAAGTGCAGTCAACAGTACTGGATTCTACTTGCATAGTAACAATTGGGCCGTATAGAAAGGCATTCGTTGTCGACAGCTGAGGACAAATATCGCTCAAAGTCGACACCGATAATAAGTGAAATATACCGAAAGTAAGATGGAATATCCGAATATTTTCTAGGAAAAACAATAGTCCATGCCAACAAATTGTGTGCAATCAGGTGTGTGTTTATTTGAGACGTTTCTCTTCCTGCTTAACTCCATCTTGACATTATGCTGTGTCTTACTGTTTGATCTGTTTAACATAAGTTAAGCATGAACCACAATGTGAACCTGACGTAAGAGAAGGTGTAAACATTTCAGGTGAATCAACAAGTGCTGCGGAAATCTGAATGAAAACAAATTGACAAAATCAAATGCATGAATTGGATAAAGAATTATTGCTTTTTTCTAGAGAGGATGGTAGTTTTGAGTAGTACATAGATGGCTGAATTCTGAAAGTGTTGACTTGTTCTTCATCAACTTCCCCGTGTATCCTCTATCGTTTAACAATAGTGGATCAGATGGTAATGATGTCCAGGATTACGATGTTACAAATGGTAATGACAGTGATATCAACGATGATGACGATGATGGAGGAAAGGAGGGAGTAGGATGCGTGTTAGAAAACATTCATAACTGATCGTAACTATCACATTCACGAGGATCATTCATGTGATCTCTTTCAGAAGAATAAGCGCCAGGCTCCTCACTCGCACATTTTGAATTCAACCCATAATACATGTCTACACCGTACATATATATATATGGCTGGTTTCATAACACTCGCCACACTTTTATAAGGCTACCATGTTGACCACTATGCCATTGACCCCAAATCAATCACTACGAAATTGTCATACAAGACGCACACCTGCAGTTACTGGTGAGAGATAGTCACATTCGTTCGCCGCCTTGAAAGGAGACACGGTAACTCTCTCGTCAACTTCGATTCGGCTCCTCTCCAAGTTGATGACGCCTTACTCTCACTTGCATCTCGGTTGTTTGTTTGCAAGGTGTAGGCACCTCGATGCTGAATGTTTGAATATGGACGTAGTCACTTTCAGTAGTTAGGTCCCTTCCCGTCCCCTTCTTTTTCCTTCTCTCTTTCTATATAGGGTTTGCTGTTTCTTCATGGTTGTGTGGCAGTTAAGCATTAGTGTTAACCACTGATGTATTGCTGTNTCACACTATAAACGTTGTTCACGAGGTTGTTGGTTAAATCTTCGATCTGTAACATCTGTCTACTCGAAACTCCTTCAAGTTAATTCTCTGTCGGAATGGTCCAATCAAAGCTGAAGTTAGACGCAGCAAGATGACAAGTTGAAAGTAAGCCGATCAGAATATTAACATCTCGGGATATCTGTTTTGAGAAACGCTCTTAACTTACTACTTATGGTTTCTTGTGTTACCAAAAACTCAAGTCACTGAAGGCGTCCAACTGTTAGTCACAGTTTAGCACATGACAAATATTACATAAGTGTCATAAGTAGTAGCGTATTTAGCTTTCCTAACAAGCTTAAAAACACATGCCGACTGTTGTTACGGATAGAGTGCAATCCAGTTCAGGTTAGGCTATATATGATTTCAAAAAATTAGCTAAGGTACGCACGCTGTTTTACAGCAATGTTACTGTACAAGGGACTGAATGAAAGCAATCCGGACTGAAGTGTGGTAATTATTTTTGTGGACAGTGTATGTAAAGTTGAAAGACGAATAAAGATTGACGAATTTACGTGTGTTTCAGTAAAAGGACGGATTCATTCGTTTCAAGCTATTCGTGAAAACTTACCCAGGAGGCTCAGCGATTGGTCCAGAGGAACATCCACCTTCAGATTCAACGAGGTCAGGGATCACCGGAATATCTGTTCATACGAGTGCAACATGTTGGTGATTCACTCACTTAGCTCGTCGTCCGAATCTGCCAGATAGCATAAACAAGTAAACTATTAACCGAATGGATTACCTCGAGTTTCGGTCAGAGTTAGCATTCCCACTGAGTTTGCTGTTTGTGTTTCAGCTCTGCATGCCTGCATGAAGAAAAGTATAGTTTACCTTCTTTGTTTCCGTCAGACAAAAACAATAGTTACCTTCCGTGAATTGTGGTGACTCCGCTGCAATCTTGACTCCACCCACCTACCTTCTTTGTGGGTGGTTGACGATTCAACTCCTGTAATAAGGTTCATTCGTGTTTACGAATATATTCAAACACTTACAGGATCACCTTCTTCGATATCCAAGTTTTGTGTACCCGCTCTTCTACCGTGCGTGATATTCTAAAATTTTTGGTACAATTAAAGGCATAAAGTGTGACCTTTGAGGGAACAAAATCGAAATCTAGTTCTTCGTTCATTGAGTGCAGTGTCTTGTGGATGAACGGAGTGTTTTTATGGAAACAGCTGAGGGAGGCCGGCTAGAAAAAAAATGGTGTCGAATAAAGTATAAATTGTGTAGAATAGTAACTACAAAAGGTATCTTTCTACCAAAGCATAAGCAAGACCGATTTTCATCAAAATGTTTGTCTGAGATCTTCAGATTATGATAAGTGAGCTGATCACAGTATCTGTAGAAAGCCTTCGAACCCTAGCTTTTCAATGTTAGTTAGTTAGTTACATTTTACATTGTTATCATTATTAATTTTTTGGCATTATTGAAATAATCAAATGAGAAACACGGTCACTTATCCCATGTACAGTAGGAAAATATAATCATTCACCGGATTCATCAAATGGCAGCAGTTCACTGCGTGAGCACTAAATCACCCAACCTGCATATCAGCCAACTGTTTAGTCGAGCGCATTTTATTGATTAAGCCATCAACGGCCAAGCTCCTACAGAAGCATGTTCCACGTTTGCTTGTTTTATGAAGCCCGATTTGTACACACTATCATTTACTTCAGTTGTGGCGCCAACTACATACAGCAGACGTTCTGCTCACTCTTAACGGCTCATTCATGATCTTACTTTTTAGGGCAGTTCAACAACGTTTCGCCAAATGTCGTTTGACGTTTTTAAAGCCTCTAAGCATTTTTCATCTAACGTGATTTGCGTGTCATCAGTTGAGCATGAGTCTATCTGAAGTTGCAATGAATGTTTGCAGTATAGTTCGATACATTACACACTATGACCATTTGATTGCAGCTTATTGACGGTGTACATGGAAGAATACAGGTTCAGGGTACTGCGAATTGTTGAAGATAGAAAAAAATAGATGTTAATATTAAGTGACATTTTCTATTTAATACTACGCCAAGTGGACAACTCAACAAATTGCAATTTATCCGTAGTAATCAAAATTCATTCCGCATTTCCATAAACATATACTATTCGAGTTGAACAGCAATCATACTTTATCGCAGCCTGCGCATTTAGATAGACATTTAGCCAGCCTCTTTCGAAAATAAACATTATACTCGAGTTTCGCCCTCATTAAGCTCGTCAGTAGTGCATATCCTTGCTACGGCCGGGATTTGAACTCCGGACATTCCACTCATGGGGCGACCGTGTTAACCACTGCGTCATTCACCTCACATTAGGCACGATCAAATTATCAAATCTGAACGTTCGACCACTCTCGCTTGTGAGCAATGATCAGGTTGCCCGTTCGTCTCGAGAGGAGACACAGTAACTGTCCTGTTAACTCCAATCGATAACCCCGAGATTAGGACTTCCGAAACAATTCGAGATCACTGATCTCACTAAACCTGCAAGGCGATATTTTTTAGAGTACTGGTGGGTAGTCGGGGATTTGGTTTATTTTCAAGACAAGGATATGCATTACTAACGAGCTCTAATGAGAGCGAAACTCGAGTCTAGTGCTTCTTTTCGAAAGAGGTTAGCTGCAAATCCTATCTGAACGTGAACGCTATGGCCAAGTGTGGGTGATGTTCAACGTGAATATAAACCAAGTCCCTGACTACTCATCAATAATATACCATTCAACAGTCGACCAATATGCGAATTTATTTAACTGAGACGCACAAGTTGAACAGTTTTTGGTACTAAAATATTTCTGGGAAAACAAGTGTGGGCATGAGACGCGCAGCTGAAGATTCAGAAGAAACTGAACATGCGAAGTTCGAGTGAACCACCTGCAAACTACGATGGTGGCATGGATATAAATGTCCGTGAGTTGCATCACAATCTGCAAATTATTGCGAACGGAATGGCGGAATACTTTGGGAATTTTTTGCGGAGTTATTCAGTTCTTCAATCATTTACATACGCTATCAGTGTCCGTATTTTTAGGAATTCCTGTTCACTTATCGTCGTACTATATTATTTGGCTGGCGTTCTCAACGTAAGCAACGGTGTAAGTTCAAAGTATGTTACCATGATAAGGCTGGTTGGCCGTTGCTCGCGTATACTCAGAGATATCTTGTCGTACTGGGTTAATCAGAAACCGTATTGTGGTCTATAACGTAGCAAAGCCGAGCTGAAACCTCCAGCAGTCTTTCTTTACTGCAGACATTCCTGTAAAAAGCTATAAACCCTTGAATTTAATGACCACCTGTCACCATACGATGAATTTAGTTAAAGTGCACTCAAAGATCTCCAAACTAGCGGATACAAGTCGGAAAGCACCATGATATAAGCTGCACACTCGAATACTGCATACTGGCATTTGCCGTGTTGCATGGATTGAGACTACGATTTTGTCTATTGTGGGAATAAGCGGTCAACGCGCTCGCACTAGTTAACGACTAAACACCCGAACTTGTATCCCATACGAAATTCAGAATTTGTCACAGATCGCCACCGCAAAATAAAGCTTGAGGAATAAAAGTTTCATTTACAGAGCGGCTTTATTTCAAGCTGACTATGCGTAAACAGTATGCATCTTTATTCGTAGAGGGCTTGAAGGAAAGCATGCAGGTTCCATCACCACAAACTTTATTTGTTCCCCCATGCCCTAAAGACTTTCGATTTTTGTCTCACATGAGCTTCTCAGGCATCATCCATAACCCTGGGGTGTCTAGAGAGAGACTACCTGCAGGATAGACTTGCTCCACGATAATGAACTGTTAGAGATTAAACCAGGATCAGGTCTCTAACCTCCTTTTATGCAAGGTTCACCTTTTGGCCGTCTAATAATTGTAACTTAATGACAAGTAGCGTGACAGGTTTGAAAATGCGGAAGAGATCCACTTGCGAAAAATCCTACTTTGGTTGAGTGCTACCCACCGACAGAAACAGCGTTCATAAACGCAGCAACAGTTGAACCATCTGGGCTATGGGGCCACACAAGGAACTCAGAAATTGTATATCTGAACTCGGTTAACCACAACCTACTGTGTCACATGAGATTTACTTGGGTCTCTCTTAAATTATCAGACTTACCACGCTAATCATGAGTAATATAATTTCAGTGCTGGAAATTGTTGGTGGATTCTACCATGAATAATATGGGGAATTCTGTATGGGTAGTCAGTTCACCGATTCACTTAGTGGAATTCAAAAAATGGCAATTTGAACCGAATGTCAAGAGTTAATCACTTTTCTGCCGCAGATATGGCGATATGTTTAACACGTGGAGCATGATAGCCGATTCGTTGGTACAACCGTTGTCTCACGAAGCATTAGTCGGCTGGATTCAAACCACCGACAGAAACAACATGCCCGAACACGGAAGACTCTCTACTGGCTGACATACGAAGCCATGACGGGAGGTTAGGAGTGTTCACATTACCCTCCAAGTCCACTATTATGTGGAATCCATCGAATCGTCCAGCTGCTTGACTGTCTGAGCAAGATTTCTCAAAATTTCATGCCGAAATCCACCAGCCCCACCGTTGAGCATCGGAATTATATGCGGAACAGAAATGTCTAACAAGAATGACTTAAGTAACATTGGCTGATCGCTATCTTTTATTGTAAACGTTAATAAACCGAGCATTATGGAACTTTCCCATAGAGTTACTTCACATAAAACATGCATAATGGAACTGGTAAGGTGCTTCTTTGAGAAACCTGATAACAACCGTCGAAATTATTACCGCTGAAATTACCAACTTTGCCATCGTAAAGGGCATCTCTGGTGCCACTACCAGTACCGTCAGCAACAGACGTGCAAGACCACAGTCAAAAGTTACCGCAGTGCGTCTTTGATTCTGCTGTAGTCAGAGTGACCATACTGGTCATACTATTAACTAGATTCTGTCTCTTCTGTTCTATTCATTTCGTGGTACCTACAAGCCGTGTCTAAGATTTGGTTAGAAATATGACATATAAGAAGCACATCTGTTGGACAAATAGACTACTGTTTCATCTAAAGTAACACAGTGTGTTGGCCAAGCATGGGATTCGAACGGCTATATCGTCTCTTGTTCGAAAGGAGGCGACAAACTCCTATACATATCCGTGGACTAAAAATTAAATCGCACCAGACGTTATAATGTGCCAAAATTTCCTCAAACTGTAGCACGAAAACACATAGGTGGACTCAGGAGGCTAGGGATAGGCATGCTGTGTTGCCACAGAACGTAATTTGTCGGCACAACGATGTGCAAGACGAGTGAGAAGAATGGTAATGATTATAATTGCTTCACGATAAACACACATAATCACAAGTTTCTATTTTGTTCTGTGCGAAATGCCTTTCCGTTGCTTTGCAACAGTTTGATGAGCTTTCTTTGTTGCAGATAATGTACAAAGTAGTTGATCGTGAGTGAATCCGCCAAGTTATATTTGGAATTCAGAGCTGGCGTGTAATATGCACGAACCTGGATTTTTTCAGTCGTCCTATGAACAAACGGAATACGTTCAACTAAGACGTTTCTCTCACAACTACTGGAGATTCGTAAGACGGTTGTGATGGCTTGACTAACTGAGAATGAACAAAGTCTATGCATTCAAATGAACTCAGCTGAATTAAAGAGTAATTCCTAGCGTGCAGTCGATACGCATTATTTTGTAGTGTCACTTAAATGAGAAGATAAAATAAGCAACCATCTCAGACAGCGTGTTATGTGAAAACGGTGAAGGACCGCTGCACTGTGTACGAGGTGAATGCTCAATGCAGGCCGATGGTTCATGATGAAGTGTAAATACATCCGGTATACACCATCTCGAGCCATGAAGTTAACATGAATTACTTGGTCTAAGTTGCCGTTTAATGAGCTCCCAACGCACTTACCCAGGGCACACTAAGCCAACTTTCCAAATACAAGTTAGCCAGAAGTGATACTTAAAATGACCTATGGGAATAGAGAACAAACTTTTACTAGACGAGATGCACAAACGGTCTTGTAAAACACTGCAAACGGCATCGACACGGACGAATATTTAAATGGATTAGGCCATCAACGGTTTGGTAGTCTAAGAGTGTGTTTTTGGAATTAATATCACAAATTGGATTGACACTCAACCAAACAATCGGACAGCATACAGCGTGCAAACCTATTTAATAACATACTACTAATGTGTAACCATACGATTTAAAGCTATTTTACACATATGTCCTCAGGTAGACCTTCAAATGACTACATAGAACCACGTATATAGTTCACGCACATCACCCGTGAAAGGTAAATGCGAACTAATGGTTGTTATATCATCCTTTTTACAGCAATCTCTGAGAAATTCTCTAGCGATACAACATGTGTGACTGTTTGTAAAAGCACTCCTCAGTTGTGGGTAAAATGCATTATTGCACGAGTGAGCTTGAGCTAATGGATAATAGTGCATATACATGGAAACGCGCTAGTGGTAGGCTCGTACAGACAGGATTGAAGTAGGAAACTAGAGCCCTGCATAAGGACCATGCAGGTTTAATAACTGTTTCAAGGCGCGAATAATGGCCTTTATTTTATATCAAAAGTTGTTGACGACGTAATTTTTTCTGTTCGAAATAGATACATTTTTCGATTATATTCCTGTCCATTTCATATTCATAACGGTCGCAGGGAGCTAGTCTTTGAAGGTGTTACGCATCATTGCCAAGCGAAATGTGCTTCGCACGGAGACAACTTGGTCGAAAATAATGTGTTCCGTGATATAGATATTTGTGTATTACTGCGCTGAATGCAATACTTGCACAGTCCGCACTAGTCCAAGTTGGCCTGAAAGGGTCTCTAGTGGGTTGGGAGTAGTTAGGGCCGTGATTTATCAAGTTAGGCTTCATAATTTAAACAGCGTGTACAGTTTGGATTAATATTATGGTCGATGCATCCCTTAGGTCTATCAGGGACTATCAACATGTGGATATAGCTAAAATCTACATGTGGTCAACTAACTAGGTTCAGAAGTCTGGGTGCGGATTCGCGAAGTTCTTGACGTGTAGATAACATATATTTGGTTTAAACATTGTTGAAACTGATCCAACAAAATAAAACCCTGTCAATTATCACTATCGACAATCGATCGACAGTGAAAAGCCAAGTCTCAGCATGTTGACTTCGTGTATTATTGCCGACCCCTGGACAACAGAGAGTACAGAGAGACACGTCAATCTAGCGAGGCACCGAGCTAGTTGTGTGTTAGCCCCTGGACGGATGTTACAAAATGGGTAGCTTGACTAAAACAAAAGTAGGTACAATATCAAAATCATAGAAAATGTACAGATGAATGCGACTATCAAAATATCATTTATTATAGTCGCTACAACATGGACGATGGAACTAGATACACCTGCCACCGAATGTGCTGTGGTGTCGAGAAGTTAGTATTGCGCGCATCAATGTGGGGATAGACAAGATAAAGATAGTGTGGTAGACGGGAGTGCCTGTGGATGGGTTGCATGGTTACAGATGGTCTGTGGGTTGAGAAAGAAAGGTAACAACTGGAGTGGTCTCCTGCAATTGCGATTTTAACAGACCCAAAGAACTGCTAGAGCGAGAATAATCCGAACGAACAATACATCAGCCACCGGATTTCCGGCAAAAGGAGGGAGTGCAGATAAAAAGAACAAAACTGTCAGTATGTGTTTTGATGGTGGGCATGCGTCTACCGTTGAGTACACTGATCACCACTGTTGTCCATTTACTATTTAAGCTAGACACTGCACAGTGCGTCTAATTGGTGACTGTACCTCGGTGTCACGCCCATTCAGTTGGCGTTTGACCGATTCTGAAAAACCTGCCGTGATGATTACCTCCAGTATGGTGCCTTGATAAAATCCAGCCCGCAAATGAAAATTGTTGTCCCCAGATCGCAGTTTGCAGGGCTGCCTATTAAGATTTACGGAGGTTCCCCTGAGTTTAGCCTTGCTGCTGAATTGCAACGAGCTAGTGCGAGAATGTCATCCTGAGAAACCAGGGAACTCAATCTGGAATATTTTCAACTGCTTTAGTCACGTAGTATATGGTAATCTTCACGATCTTACAGCTAAATGGTGGCGCGTCGTTGAGTTTTTTCAAATAGCCTGGTGTATCAAAGTAGATAGGGTTAGTTGGTGTGTACTTTACTCTTAGTCGGAACCTCACTAGACTATAACAAAGAGCATGAAGGTAGGTTTGAGATAGACAAACCAGATTTCTTTTGGTTCGGCGCATTAGTATACTGGCTTTGCGCTCCACTGCAGATATTTTGCGGAATAATTCTAAATCTCATTCCATCACTTTTCCGATATTGCATTGTTATACTGGAGATTAGAGAGGGACACTGGATATGTAATACGTTCTCTAACATTTTGACGAGCACAGAGAACGATGAATTTACTCTAATCAAAGAATAATATGTTGTCCACCGGCCATTAATAGAGTCCGTCGGTGTTTGATCAAAGTCAGGCTCTCTCTGGTAAATAGGGTACATGAGGACGCATTTTTATTCGCTCTGCGGATAACAGTCACCCCTCACTGGGCAATCAGAATAACGTCGCTCATGGAGGTGAGGACGGATGAGGGGTTAAGCAGTGAGGTATGCGAGTCACCTCTGGATGCTGGGTGAATGATGAAGTACTCACCGTGTACACTGACACTGTGTGACTTGTCGGATAGGTAAACCTTAAGTCAATAGAACAATCTCCCAATCATTCTATGGCACCCAGCTTTATCTAGAAGAACTTAGTGGTCGACTCTACCAAAGGCTTTTCAAAGTCCATGCGAACAGTTTGCATGCCCTGAACGGAATCAGTTGTTTTGTACAGGAATCGCTGGCAGGCAATAAACTGTTAGTACATGAGCGTTTGGGACAAATCTGTGTTGTTCGGAGGCGGAAAAACTACTAATCCGCACGTGACATTGAAAACGGCCATTTGCCGAGCCTTCCAGGACTTTAGAGGTAGCCGTGAGCAAAAACTGCTATAGTAGTCTGCAGCATTGCCACGGCTTTGACGTTTGTGAGTGGGCTTCACGTGACGGTGTTTCCATCCCCTGAGGACCCAATTCACCATTAGCGAATATTGAAAAAAGCAATCCGGTGGAAATACAAAGGGTTTCAAGAAGTAGTTGAGAAAGCTGAGTGGTGTATTATCGGTACTCAGTGACTCGGGACTTTCAGCTATTCCAACTTTCCGCACATGGCCGCTCGAGATATCAAGAATTTTCCGGTAGGCTTCTATAGAAGCTAGGTACTGGTACTCGCTGCAACTGAGGAAAGTCGTGATCACTTACGTATGGCACCCGTAACTGGATGACAATAGTTGCGGGTGCCCCAGTATTGTAATCGATCAGACTGTCTGAGGTAGCAGTTCTTGGTAGGCGTGCTTTCGACCTTGATGAACCGGACAAGTAGACGCAAAATCTTTGAGGTGTTCGTTTCAGTAAATCGGTATGTCACTCCGAAAGCCACTGCGGTCGCGCCTGACGGCCTTATTGCACGTCTTGTGCGTCTCATTTAACGGATACAAGCCGGCTTAGTATCCTGTGGCTGAGAGAGCTTCCACCGCTTGCGTTTCAGGAGCAGAAGATTTACAAGCACTTCATACCAACCAATTCCTAACCTTTCTTGGATGCAGCAATCAGAGTGACAGCTACCTCTCAAGCGTCTGATGTGAGACATTTTTAAGTTACATCCAATAATCCTCTACAGATACCGTGCGGTTGTTTTTTCATGCTGCTCCTCTTACTTACCTCATAATGCGGAGAGGTTTGTTAGAGGAAATGCGTGTAGTGCACTCCGGAAGGTTTCAGGTCAAGGAAATGCCTTATCTTCAGAAAAGAAATTTGTGCAACATTGCCAACCACTGTTAATTCATTTAACAGCATACAGTCTAGTTTAGAGGACTGTCTATCATATTGTTCTGAATATGCCTAGTTCCATAGTAGCGTTGAGGGGTCTGCTGGCTATAGGAATTGCTTTGCCTGATGAGCTTTAAAATTTGAGGTTGATCTACAAACGGTTAAAATTCCCCAAGACAAGTCCGTTTCTAAAGTTCCTAAGGCCTGTAAACTCAAGATTCCGGCTTCGCTCATTAGAGAGCGGTAATTTGCTGTAATTACATAAACAATATTTTTCTCACTTTTCAAGACGCTTTAGGGGGAATTTATCATGCTTACAAGTGGGCCGTTTACCAAAAACAAACAATGATGGTATTGGATAGTTAGGTAGCGACTTCACCTTTGAGACCGTTTTCGTGATCACAGAGTGGGTTACTGAGATCTTTCCTTGTTTAGTATCTTTGATATCTAAAGAAAGCCACATCTCCGTGATAAAGATCAGCTGGAGTGATCACTCAGCATATAGATTACACGACCTAAAAGCTTATTGCGCAAGCCTTGTACATTCGCTTAATGGCACTTCTTTGAGTTCACTCAAGGTGAACGGTCCCAGTTGGGTGGCTGGACAAATTAGCTGGTGGACTTAGTGCATTGGCCAACAATCGTTTGATCGTCGTTGCTGTCGTTATCTATCATGCCAGCGATAGTTCCTTTCGTTCAAGATTGAGCAAGGTCTACCGAGCCCATTGAGCGACACAATCGAGTCGCTGTTGGAGTTTATCAAATGTGGTCACGTGCGCATGTCAGAATGTAGAATTCTACGTACAATTTTGAGTTCAACAGTCTATATATGTATGCGCAGAAAAGTACGAATTCATACTCATGTATATATTATAAAAGTCATACATTGTTGTATTCCAATATATTGGATGTATCTGTACTTATATGTATACGTATAGATATATATCTGTGAAACTGTACGTACGTCTGTATGTACGGCTTAGGTGTATATACCTAAGAGTAAGAAATTATATATATTCAAAAGACATATGTATGTATATCTGAAAGTGAGTCCGCATGATCATCAACCTACTTATATTTAAATATAAATAAGAATCCTAGAAGCAGACTAAGACGGTCGACCCTCTTTTGAGTGTCATCCTCAAGCAACTCAAGTAGTTCTCCATTACCTCACTTGCGACATCTTAGTTTTCTGAATTGTCATTAATAAATTTGGTTTTGTTCATTCATGCTGTCAGTAGGATGCTAGGTATTCACGTGAATTTTGTTTTAGTACACCAACATGCAATGGAACACGACGCAGGCTTTTGTGTTTGAACGGCCATTTTTATCCACTATTACCTTGTAGCATGGCTGATCGCCACACCAAAAGGCCGCGTGGTTGCTCACGTTCCAACATCCATCGTCTCATAAAGCTGGCACAGAAGGAGTGTGGTTGGCATCCTTTCACAGAGGATGAAACTGCTATCCATGGTAGCAATGAGCATCTAAATGATGTTTTTAACGACAGCACTGGTGAGTTAATGTTTCCAAACATGGTGAAATCACTTTAAGTGAACATGGTGAAAATTTAAACGTACTTACCGTCGCAGTCCCCTGTGAGCGTTCACCTATTACTTCAATAATGCCATCCACGTCCAATAGCTGCACTGTAACTCAGGAAGTGTGTGCTACGCCGGACGAAAGCAGCGATGATGATCTGAACCGCCCTCAAGAGGCCGTATACCCCTTTTATCCGTGGAAAACGTCCCTGCCTCGAGCAACCCCATTGCCACCAGGTAATTTCTTCTGAATTTACTAATCACCTCTACAGTTCGTTCACAAAAACCCCACCTATTGAATCACCCTCGCCCAGTAGAGGCGAACGGCACGAAGGTAAGTGTTTTCCATGAGAACCCGCTCACTTTTGCATGCGTGAAATATAGCAATGTCTCAGAAAGGGAGTTCGGAGCTTTCGAAGTGTCCTATTACCGAGAGATTAGACAACCTGGAAGGTAATCATCGATTTCATTTGTCCATGATATGCGTCAGCCATGATGGTGACAATTACAGAACAGCTTTCACGATTTAACAACAACGTGATTGCTCATAACGTTCGCTTACGTGAAGAATTGAACTCTATTCGACTGGAGGTAAACGCTTTGCGGTATCAACATGCTGAAAGCAGCTGCAAAATCCCTAATCTTACTGTGCGCTTCCCAACGCACAGGGTGGAAGATATTCAGCTGCTGAACTTGAAACTGGAAGACAGCGATACCTACCTGTTACTAGTAATTACTTTACCCCTTACATCACTCCCACAAGGTGGGCTATCTGACAAAGTTCGGCGGCAAGTCATTGAGTGACTGCATCGGCAACGTCATGCAGTCGACCATGACTGATTACTTGGCTGCGAACGTCAGTTGGCGAGGAGTGAACAATCGTTTCTCCTTGGCATCCACCCCGTTAGCGACCGCCATCATTGGTGAGTTGGTTTATGAACAAATGACTGTTGTTACAGAGACCGTTATGAAACATCAGTACGTTGGAGTGTCTCAGGCCACCGTGAAAGAAAAAATACAGCGTTGGATACAAAACACGCGCAACAAAGTCATGAGAGAAAGAAGACAAATGGAAGGCGATGCAGACGCGTCTGCATCGAACGCGTTCGATTGACCAGTAAGTGTTCCATTTTATCCATCGTATTTGTAACAATCACTGAGATTTTGGACGTTCAGTTGAATTTCCAGAACTTGTATATTTGACCTAGATGAGATAAAATTTAATTTGCCTTTACACGGTCACCCAGTTTTCGTAGACCAGTGAGGGTACGATTTTATTGCTCAGCGTAATATCATCGTCGAATCCATTACAGTGATCCATGGTCGTATTTTCCATAATAACTGAGATATCCCACTTATTTCAGATTTGGACTCTCAGGCGGTTGTCCGGGATTCTTAATAATTGCATACGGAACCGGAAAAGGATGGTGACAATGCAAACCAAAGACGAACCACCATGTGATGGAACAATAATCCTGAATTTTAAAATGTACAATGTACATTCCACATATGTCGATTACATTTTCAACGAATTCAATCCGTGTTTTCTCAAACTAAGGGGATTTATAAAATACGCTGCGCGAAGGCGTGCTCTCGTTGAGATAAAACTTGAAAAAATGACGAAATCGTCAACTATGGCGATAATGAAAGAAGGCGCAAGGTGTTAGAAACGAAATAAGCTTAGGCCTGCGAAAAATTTTCCGTTCGACCGTCTTTTGATTGACTTAAAGGTGTTCAGTTAAGACTCTGAAAAGACACTCAAAAGACACTCAAAAGACGGTCGTGCTACATGGGAAAACAATTGTCTTATTTCTATGTAATATAGCCACATCAATAAACTTCTTGTGTTAAAAATTTGAAAACGGATTTAGCCATCAATCAACTAGGAAGGTTCGGCTGCTCGAATAATTTTTTGCGTATAAAAGGAAACCGATCTCCATTTTATCGTCACTACAACGAATTGCGTATCAAAAACGTCACCGTTGCTGTAAATAGAATAAATGCGACGATTAAAACGATCGCGATTTGTACACGGATTCGAAGCTGGGGTCTAAACTACTTGGATCCAGTCAGTTTGTTCGTTTCGATGTCTAGTGGTTTTCTGCTGACCCGAAAGGCAGTCAATGAAAACAGGATGTAGCACCGCTTTTGGGGGTTATAGAGGGTATCAAGAACAGAGTAAAATAATAATCTAAAAGAGCAGAGCAAACTAGCACTTCAACGGTTTCGCAAGAAGGTGGGAATCTAATATAACGTTGGTACGGTTCTTAGCGAGACAGCTGTCAATCAGTAGTGGAAGGACGTTCCAGTAGTTGATAACTCTATAAGAGAACTGTTGCCTAAAGAAGGTCCGGGGTCGAAGTTTATAGAGCTTCTTGTCGTGACTTCTTCAACTGTTGTTACTTACTATGGTGCAGAATTTTTGCACGATTCCTGTGCTAACGAAAAAGTGTGTAAGATTTAGGTCGCTGCGGGGTCTTCGAAACTCAAATGAATAAAGATCAAGAATTTCGAGATGAGACTCGTAGAAGAGATGCCGTAAGCCAGTGTTCACCTCGGTGGCTGCTCTCTGGACACATTCAATGGTAAATATGTCTCTCTTCGAACCGGTATAAACGACTTGATTAGCATGCTCGAGCATTGATCTGTGAGGCGTGTAAAATGCTTTCCGGTCTATGTGTGGGAAGACTCCTTATCATTCCAAGAATCATAATGTCCCTTTAAGCGGCCAACTGGTGGTGATAAGAGAAGGATAAGTCAGATGATAGCCAAATCTTTGTGTCCCTTTTGAGGTCGGCTTCCGTGATATTTATCATAATTTGTGCACTGTGTATCACGAATAGGTTCCGGAGTCTCCATCGAGCGACATGTGTGCACACTTGCTGTTTAAAGGGAGACTCCCGTCATCTGACCAGCACTTATTACGGTCAAGGCCAATCTGTAGTGCACTGGAGTCTTTCTTCAAACTAATAATACGAGGGATCTCTGCCGAAAGCGGTAATATAGACACGACGTGATAAACGCAAATGAAAGGGGCACTGACTGGTCCTCCAATTACAGAGTCGATACCTTAGGAGACGAGATCACCGGGACAGCACATTGCTGTGGGTATGCTGACACAGACGTATTGGCCGGCATCTCCCCGTACCAATGTTGCACACAACCAACTATGGAGACATTACACAAGAAACATGCGACAGTTTACTCGCTACACTGCAATAAAGAGGAGTGAGGAAAGGAGCACGAATCCAAGGATGTTTTCTGTTCATTCACACTTCCTGTAGAGGAAATATTGACTTTCTCCGTCGGTTCTTTTTCAAACGAATAACTCTGACATTCCTACTACTGTCATGCAGGAATATTTTCTGGGTCTCGACATTTAACATTGCGTTTCCAAATACTTTGTACCGAAGTTCGGCATGAGAATATTGTGGCTACCGCCGGCCCGTCCAACAGTTGCCTGTTGCATCACCAGGCTCTATTTCCTGTCGTCACCGATGTAGAAGTGGAGGTTTTACTTTCCGTTAAAATTAAACGCGATGTCGAACCTGCGGAACACACCCTACACGCGGTCAAAAATTCAAAACTTGTGACCTACTACCAAGACTAACTGTCAGTTGGTCTCTCATCAGTTCGAAGTATCCCTTGCACTCTCATCTTTGCCGATACCCAACACCGAAGGATCACCGCCTATTTTGTGATGGTGTAAATTCCGTTGAGTCACTCGCTAAAGATCCCCGTTCACACCAAATCACACGTAATCTGTCGATCTTGTGAATGCTTCTCTCAGTATCCAACGGTAGATAAGATAATCCATCTTCGAAACGATCAATGAGAAGACGCTGGTAAAGCTCGATCTTCTAGGTTATCAACCGAACAACGGTGTAGGTGGATTAATTCTCATGTCGAATGGTATAAACCTCCTCAGTTGAACAAAGAATGTACCCGTACGACAAACTCGACAAGTAGGCATCACTCAGCGATAGGGAACGGTACAATGTTATCGAACTTACTCAAACGAATGGTGATTAGTTCAGCCGGAGCGAAACAACTGTTAGCGCATTGTGAAATGATGGGAGTTGTAAGTTTTTCAAAATGGAACAGAAACGAAATGCCTAATTTTGCACTTGAAAATAAGGACCAGAGAAACGGCACCAGTGGGTGATGTAGGCATAGAGATGAATAAAGATTAATAGATGTGATCAATACCTTCAGTTTAAATTAGATCATAAGACGTAGGACAAAGTTTCAACACTGATCAAACAATGTTCAACATTCTCATGATTGGTGCGACAGACTTCGGCTAATTCGAGAATGTCTTGTGGGTGAAGTCAGCCGCCGAAATCTTGTGGACAGTGTCACGATATTTTGCTCTCTATATAAACCCACTACCATCAACTATGTTGGACTTTTTACGGTTTTATCAGGTGCCAACCAGTATACGACTCCAGTAAAGCAACATTCGTAATCCAGCCAACCTGCATCGAATGTCACGGAGACGAAACACGATGTTGGTTACCATAATACAACCAAAGGACCATTCAGGTTTGGCCGTCCACACCAATTGCACCCGAGAAGCTGAGGGTCGATAGAGCAGAATCTGCTGAAATGCTACGTCTAAGCCTTACTTGCCCCACGAACAGTCCGTGGACATCAACTTTGCATAGGGTCTCCAAGAGGACTGCGCGATATTGGAGACCACCTGGTGACAACCGAACGCCGAGCAACGCCACGCCACCAGATCTCAACCCCATCCAGTACACTCACGATTTTTCACCTGTCTTTCTGACAACAGGCCCTTAACTTACGCCTTTGCTACATCTGCAGACAAGCAGTCCGCGAGGAAGCCCCCAGTTAGACTTTCCCTCTCAGTTCACAGTGGACATCCGTTACGTTGATGGTTCAATCAACATAGCCGCAGACGCCTTGTCCCACGTATGAGTTCGTCAAACATCCGCACCTCCCATCTACTTAGAGGTCGGAGTGACAGCACAACTGAACGGTGCTGAATTTAACCACTTACGTCTCCACCCGTCCCTGAACTTTGCATTCATACAGCTTCCTCATTGCGACCCTGGAATTCGCCGCGATATCTCGGTCCGCAAATCCCGTCAGTTTGCCTCCGGTAAATACACACGAAGTATTTTCAGCCATTTTTATTCTATCCCACCCAAGATTCGTTCCACTGCCGAGCTAATCACTGACGAACATGCTGCCGAGTGTGATACATCGCCACACCATCGCCGCACTTGGAATTTTCAGTGTACACGTGCACTTGGACACTGTAGACACTCCTTTTCTCAAATAGCTCCGCCCAGTTGTTGACCTTCATTGATTGTTTCACACGCTGGCCGCCAGCAATGCTTATACACGAGATAGTGCAGGACACTGTACGGAAGTTTGTGGAAGAGTGGGTATCCTGCTCCGGCAGTTCTGTTTCTACGACCACCGACCGTGGTTCACAAATCACGCCCACGTTCTTCCGTGACCTGTAATCTGTTCTCTGTGGAAACCTTCAAACAACCGCCCACTGTAATGAATTTGGACTGGAGCGGTTCCTGGACTCGAGAAAGTTCCGCCAATCACTGTTTTGCGCACCAGCTGATACAGGGGAATAATTGCCAAACTGGCACCAACCAATCACAGACGGTGATCAGCTGCTGCTAAATGCGTATTCCCCTCAAACAACCGAATCTCTAGATGCAAGGTGGTGGAACAGCACGGCAATGAACTGCCCAATCAAAATTCGAGAACGCTGATCACTTATTATAATAACATAGCTACGCGCGCGATTCGAAAAGGGCAAGCAATTATTGCATGGATATTTTATTTGAAGTTTCTCATATAACTGTTATTTTTGACAACTTTTTTCACCGTACAATCTGATTAAATTTTATCTACGTCCATGTCTGTCTGGAAAATATTCTTATATAACAAAGTATAATGGCCAAAATCGGTCGTCAAACAAGATCTTCTGGTGTCAAAACCACTTTTTCTAGCTCTAAGGTAGATATTGACCGACCTAATGGCAAATGCTCTTGGTCGAAAACTTGTAAACGCCCTTCCAAAGATGCTGCCCCGAAAGGGGGTGAAGATAAACTGGTGGTTCCCACCAATACTCCTCTAACTAAGAACTGCTCTATCTCCCTAGACAATGTATTGGCGGAGTTATTTGGTAAGGTGTCTAAACTGGAGGCTGAACTTGCTCAACCAAAAACAAGCTACGCTGTATTTGATCCCCTATAGGAGGATCGTATCTCCCTCTCTTACATCTTCAAAGTGCCGGAATGTCCCAAGATGGATAACTTAGAGAGTGCAAGCATGTTTCTCAACACCTTGACAACAGAAATCACAAAACGGATGCGTTGTACATATAATGCCATCGTATTCAATGTACCAGATAAGCTTCACCTCGATAGCATTAAGAAGCTACTCACGAGGATTACCAATATAGACCCGACATCTTATACCTGCATTCGTCTCCGCAAGAAGACTCAAAAGATCTGCTGTCCACTTTTGTTCAAATTCCAGAGCGAAGCAACTGCGAGACAGTGCATCCAATGTCAGGACCTCATCAAGTCCAAAACCTCTCTTAAACTGATAAGAATTATGCAGGATAGAACGCCGCTTGAGAGGGAATGTCACCGTCGCTTATTGCGCAACGCAGTCACCTCCAAGCGTGTGGCTCAGGACACATTCAAACAAGATGCGACGATATCCAAGGGTAATGAATCGGGTCCTGATTGTGAAGCTTCACCCTGTGTAGCTTCGTCCTGTTGCGTCACACCTGAGCTTGCCACTGTCCCTTTTAAAAGCACCAACGACACAACTGAGGATATCATACTAGCCGACTTGATTAACTTAGCAGTAGACCTAGAGAGTTTCAGCAACCTGCCTTACGAAACGGCTACTCCCGTCGAGCAGTCAACTTCCAAACAACAGCGTGTAAATGAGTGTGCCTATGTCGCACCAAATGGGACCTCTAAATCCCAACCCATCAACGTGGTAGCTAGATCAGACAAAGTAGGGCTCTGACCATCTACCAATCTGACACACATCGGCACCCCAACTTCAAATTCATCCCAAAGAAACCCAACAACCGGCCGTCAGAGGAGCACTGGCTTCAATAAACCCTCGTCAAGTCACTATCCTACGAGTCGTTCGGGCTTACCTCCTCCGCAATACAAGGGAAAAAATAAACATGTGAACACATACCCACACCCAGAGAGAAAAAGGATGTATCTATTACCAACCCCTAATCTTCGACCTCTTCCCAACAATAGCAATATCTCACGTGACACACCTTTTAAAGCAAGACTTAACCAGAACCCCACTATTCCCACCAGAACTGCCTATCCCATGCTTAACGCCCCTTTCAATACGAACAGCCCCCACAGTATTAATGCTCACCTAAATTCCTCCCGTGATCTCTTTGCGGGCAACGTGCAGGTAGATATGACCAATCCCTCTCAATCTTACCCATTTTTATTGCGTCACACCCCGTTCAAACCTACCCTGCCCAGCCCACCTCCCATACCCCGAATGCCCCAATTTACCTTACTGACACTTCCAAAATTTTCTGTCATGGACTCAGAC
>QNGE01002572.1:0-72468 GCA_008508345.1 Paragonimus westermani
GTTGTTCGTAATTGGTCGGCCATAGCCCGTCTGAACTCTACATGAGTTCCAACGATAACCCTGTAAATGAGATGACAGGAAAAAGCGTGACCTTGAGGCCCGGTAAAAGGTGTACACGATTACAGAAACGAAAATCAGAGTGGCATCGACAGCATGCTGCGTTACAACACCGAATTTCGGAAACAACATGCGGTAAGGTCGTTTTCATCTAACGGCCATTTAGAACAAACCTATATAATTCCGTGAGGCAGGTTTCGGCGACTTTGACTCCTCCATCATGTCCCAAGTTGATAAGACGGGATTTGCCGTAAAATAAGTTTTTTCCTGTGATAAATGAATAAATCAGGGCCTGCGACTAGCACTCAGGAATTTCAACATCTCCACAGTTCTTACACATTTCTTCAGAGCAGGTATCGTAGAACAGTTCATCACTGTATGGAGAAATGAATGCCGGCGGGGACATAGCAACAAGTTGTCCAGGCCTCGTCCTCGGACATTCATCAGGCAGTAGATTTTTACATGATCATGAAACTTTGGAACAGTCTTTCTTTCTGAGGTCTTTAGGAGCGCTTCTAGAGATCGCCTCGAAGCGCTGCTTGATTCCCACTGACTTTTAAATCCCTTATGCAAGTAATCTTGCGCTGTTCCTGATATTTGTGACGTTACCCGCTAAGATTAGCGCGGAGGAAGTACTGGAAAAGATGGTTGATCTAAAGACAAAGCACGTAAACCTCAGGGGAGTCTCTCTAGATCGCTCACTGCAGGAGCGGCAGAAGCGCTCTCAGCTTGCCAGAACAAGGTTATGCATCAAGGCTGACCCCAAACTCCAGGCTAGCGTTAAGGTCCTTATCCCTGATGTCAAGGGGACACCGGTGTCCTCGGACGAACCACCCCAAGCACACACTTCAGAGGCCACTGCCCCCATCTCACTGGAAAGTCAAGCGCCTGTAGATATGCAGGGGGCCGGTAAAACAGATCCCAAAGGTGCTAAGGACCACCAATCTTCTAGACCCCCAATCATCTCACACAAAAAACGGCCGCAAAAAAAATTTTTTATTCCTAAACTTTACAGCCCAGTGAGTCTGCTGGGATCCCCTCCTGCGTCAAAAATGGTCCAAAAAAGTGTCATTCCGATGGCTCTCCCCCCGGCTACATCGGGGCCATTTCGTCCTATACTCTCTTCCCATCTACAACTTTATCCAAATTTTCGAGGGTGCAAAACCGCAAATCACCCTCCGAAAGCTCTGAAAGCAAGAGCGGTCCGAACGTCATTGACCTTGGGCCAAGAGAAGCGGACGAAGCGTCCAACAGGGACGCTCACTTATGCCCAGGCTGTGATGAAACGGCCACCACCCCCCAAGAGGGCTCACAGAACTACGCCGCCAGTTGCACAACCCCCCTCACTACTGAGGCTACTTTCCCAAGCTTTCCCTCGTGCACTTCTGTCTCTTTTTGCACCCAGCCAAACGAAGAAGTAGCCTTAAAGTGCGTGTACACCAACTGTCTGAGCCTTCTGAACAAACTACCAGAAATCAGACAGCTGGTCCACGACACTAGCCCTCACATTCTTGCATTAACAGAGACCTGGCTTTCCGCGGATATCAGTGATAATGAACTGCATGTCCCTGGTTACTCTTTATACCGGACGGACTCCTCCCGTGGACGCATGGGAGGCTGCGCCGTTTTCCTAAGCCAGAAGCTCCCAGTGCCAGCTGTCGTAGGGGAATTTACCTTCCCAGAGAAATGCGACACGCTCTGGATTAAACTCCAACTTCGCAAACGTGACACGCTTCTTACCGGTGTTGTGTACCGCTCGCCGTCATGCAGTGCATCCGACGACGAAGCCATCCTTGCTACCTTAGACAGACTCACGTCTGCCCAGCGTTTCTCCCATCTTCTTATTATGGGTGACTTCAACGCACCCAAACTCAACTCTATGGCGGCTTCTCATGAGGACTGTGGCTGCGGGTTCTCGAAGTCCTTGGCAATGTTGATCCATGAGAAAGCCTGGACACAGCATGTCGATCTACCTACAAGGCACCGTCCAGGACAGACACCCTCCTTGCTCGATCTGGTCATTACGAACGAGGCTCACCTGGTAGATAGGGTGGTCATCAAACCGCCGCTAGGGCATAGTGACCATATGCTACTAAACTTTGACTTTATCTGTTACTGGCTCCAAAACGCTGTAACAAAGACTTCATTCCGAAACTTCCAAAACGCAGACTTTAACGCACTAAGGACGTTCTTAAGCACACTCAGCCTCACATCCGACTCAGTGAACTTGAACTACCTTTCCTTTAAAGCTGCCATTCACGAAGCCGATGAGGCATTTGTTCCTCGAAAACTATTGAAGTTCTCCTCTCGTGCACCGCTTCCGCGGAACATACGCCGCCTTCTTGAATTACGTTCTCGTCTATTCTCTAAACAGAAGCTAACGGATAGGCCAGAGGATCTAGAGGCCTTTCGCTCTGTACGAAACAGGTGCAAGCGGGAAATCCGGCAACACACCCAACACGTACAGTCGAAAATCCTACAAATAGCTCACGAGAATAAGAATTTTCTTTTCAAGTATATACGACGCCAGAGAAAAACTAAGCCCTCAGCGCTTTCTCTGCGGCTTCCCGACGGGGAAACCTCCTCCAACCCCCAAGTGGTTGCCGAGATGTTCAGGGAATACTACTCATCAGTCTACAATGTGGATCTGCCAAACTGGCATCCAATTCTCCCGCAGAGGCACTTCCAACAACCCATCCTGACAGCTGACTTTTCTGTGTCTGACGTTCAGGACCTCTTGCTTAAGATCAATCCTTATAGTGCCATGGGACCAGACAAGATCCATCCCCGGATCCTCAAAGAAGCGGCCGTCAGTTTGGCGATGCCTCTCTTCGATCTGTTTAAACAGACACTTCGGACAGGCACTCTTCCGGAGGCATGGAAAGAGGCCAATGTCTCACCTATATTTAAAACAGGCGATCGTCATTCTCCTGCTAGTTATCGACCGATCAGCCTTACCAGCATCCCATGCAAGATAATGGAGCGACTGTTAAAACGCACTATCTTTAAGCATTTCTTCTCAAATAACCTCTTCTCTTCGACCCAGCATGGCTTTCTTCCTGAGCGGTCATGCATAACTAATATGTTAATCTTCATGGATAGCCTAACAGAGGCCAAAGACAATGGTCATATCTCGGACGCTATCTTCTTCGACTTTGCCAAAGCCTTCGACCGTGTCCCACACGGTCCTCTGCTGCACAAACTAGAAGCCTATGGGATTCAAGGAGAAGTTCTCCGCTGGATAACCTCCTTTCTTGGTAACAGGACTTTCAGAGTAAAAACCGGTTCAGGCCTTTCGTCCCCATCCCCAGTCTCTGTGGGGGTCCCTCAAGGATCGGTACTTGGTCCATTGTTGTTTCTTATTTACATCAATGATCTCCCCGATTTGATCTCTAGCAACGCTCTCCTTTATGCCGACGACTTAAAAATCTGGAACGCCTGTGACCCCAGTGCATTGCAGATTGACCTTGATCGTATTAAGTGCTGGTCAGAGGATTGGAGTCTCCCTCTAAACGACAGTAAGTGTGCGCACATGTCACTCGGAGGAGACTCTGGGAACCTATTCGTGATACATGGTGCACAAAGTGTAGTAGGTATCACGAAAGTAGACCTCAAAAAAGACCTAGGGATCTGGCTATCGTCTGGGTTGTCCTTCTCTTATCATCACCAGCTGGCCGCAAAAAGGGGTCTCATGACTCTCGGGATGATCAAACGAACCTTCCCCCGGATTGACAAGCGCGCCTTTCACACGCTTTACAGAGTCTACATAAGACCATTGCTCGAGTATGCCAATCAAGTCGTCTACACCGGTTTGAAGAAGGACATACTCGCCATTGAACGTGTCCAGCGAGTGGCCACCAAAATGGTCACTGGCTTGCGGCATCTATCCTACGAGTCTCGCCTTGAAATTCTCGATCTTTATCCACTTGAGTTTCGTAGACTCCGCGGCGACTTAATTCTTACACATTTTCTCTTTAGCACAGGACTTGTGCAACAATTCTTTACCCTAGTAAGTGATAACAGTCGAAGAGGCCACGACAAGAAGCTCTATAAGCTTCGACCTCGGACCTTCCTAAGACAACAGTTCTTCTCTTATAGGGTTATCAACTACTGGAACGACCTACCACTAGAGATTGTTAGCTGCTCTTCTAAAGACCGTCTCAAAGTGTTATTGGATTCCCACCTACTTAATAAACCGTTAAATTAATAATTTATCCTGTTTTGCTAGATTATTATTTTACTCTGTTCTTGGTACTTTCTGTAACCCCCAAGAGCGGTGCTACACCCCGTTTTCAATGACTGCCTTTCAGGTCAACAGAAAACCGCCGGACATCGAAACGAACAAACTGACTGGATCCGGGTAGATTGGGCCCCCAGCCTCAAACCCGTGTACAAATCGCTGAAATCGCTCGCTGAAATTTATTGTAATCCCCGAGAAAGGTGCTGTATTCTGTTTTCAATGATTGCTTTTCAGATCAACAAGCGTCCGCTTGATGCTGAGCAGAGTAAGCCGATTTGAACCAGAAACCTTGTGAATCTGCCTCCAATCCATGCAGCAGTTTCTGAATCACTGAATCGTTGGTTCTGATTCCGCCCATCACCCACTGAATCATCGAAATCTGGCGAAATCGACCTATCGTGACCTTGGGGGTTGGTCACCGTTTGAAGTTTCCAAACGCGATGTGGCGTTTTCTGGTTATCTTGTTGGCTGCAACAACTCTGAAAATTCTTTTCATATTTTCTTAGTAAGTGAAAACTCCTCGTTAACCTCTCAAGCCACTCGACTGATTTTGAGGTGCATCGAAACTGGATGGCCCTTACTCACACGTTACCCATTTCACGCTGGTACTTCGAGGTAGTCCTCCTGGTATTTTGTGGCCCAACTTTCAGTCTACTTCCAAATGGACTCTTGATTACCCCCCATTATTTGCATGGTTCGAATGGGTGTTATCTCACATAGCTGTTCTGTTCGATCCGGAAATGTGCGTCATCCGCGAATCTGCTTATGTCTCTCGAACTGCCATGGTTTTTCAAAGGTGTTCAGTGATTTCAACGGAATTTCTACTCTTTTTTGCTCTTTGGAGGTACGTTATTATCCAACTGTTTTTTATTCCATAGGCTATGTGCCGTTCTTGCTGGTAATGCCAATAATGTTATGAAACGACGATTTTTGCCAACTGCAATGTTTTTGGCGTTTAATTTTGGGTTATTCGTTATTGATCGTATCCTTTACTATCCGTTGCATAAGTTCAAAATGGTTTCCTACCTAACGGCGCAATTTGGTTTGCATTTGACAAACCGCCCGGTTGATCTAACTTGTCTCTAGTCACATGGTCCTCCTTTGCAGTCATAACAGTTGTCATACGCAGGGTTCGCAATGCTATTTGTGAGTTCACGGGCTTAACACGAACGTGTATCGTTTACAAAACTTTACACTTCATTAAAGGATATCCGGTGGATTTTCTGTAAAAAGCGCAACATGCGAAACGGGGTTTCTTTTTTAACCCTCTCGAGCCATGCACATTGTCTCGGAATAAGCGTGTTCAACGCTTGCTATGCCTTACTATGGAACGTGTTATTTAAACCCACGCAATTGATTATTTTACCACAGTAGCCAAAGACAGTATACAACGAGCCCCATCCTTAGCTTGCCACAAGATGTTCACTTTCAATACAACGGCCTTCTTTTCGGCATCCTTTTTTTGTCTGGCGCCCATCTTGTAGATGTAAGTGCCTATATTTCAATCATGTCTTTAGGAGAATTATGTCAAGGCAACTGCTTGTTTCACCATACTACTAAACATGAAACACATATTCATGTATGTGGCACCCGTCTATTTTGTGTTCATATTGTTTAACTATTGCTTACGTGAGTTCGAATTCATCACACCTAACCGATTACTAGCGCTCGGCAATCGCCCGCTGCGGTCATTTGCCACTAAGTTGGTGAAAATTGGCACAGCTATGTTGGCTGTGACGCTTCTTTCCTTTGGACCATTCTTATCAGAAGTACGTTTCCGTTTGTAGTACAACATTTACAGAGCCAACTACGTCAAATATTCGCCCGTTTATTTCCCTTCGAACGTGGATTAACCCATGCTTATTGGGCTCCCAACATTTGGGCCTTATACAATGCTGTTGAAAAGTTGCTTTGTTCATTAAGTAAGTGGAGCATTCGTATAGGCATACACGCAACGGTATTCATGATATTTCGATTTTTAAGAAAGCATTATTCACTTAGCCTTATTTTTCGGTGAACATATAGGAATACATAGTTCTATTTTGGTGTGTAAGCTGTGTTGCAGATGTTCCTAAGCCGCAATGAATTACGTATTGAATCTTTTGTGATTTTTCGCTTTCCCGCTCGTAGTATTGTGCACTACACTAATAAACCTAACACTGTCATGTTTTGTCACGGGCAACGTTTACATCACAAGGCATTTACGATCACGCGACGTATTAGATCATCAGCAGACGGGAAATTGCCAGGTTGCTGAAATCCAAACAGGTGGATTTGAGTTACCTGGAGCTCACTTCGTGAACTGTCAGTAGCCCATCAAATTATCGCGTAGGCTCTACGTAGCCTAACTCAAGGATGGTAATTTCTGGTTGTGCTTTCTAGTCTGAGTATCTCAAGTAGTTTGCCAGATATGGTTAGGCCTTTTGAGACATCGCTGGATAACGTGTACTGTAATGCTTGTAATCTAAACGCTTCACTGACAAATGTTTGAGTTAGTTAAGTGACCGCAAACTGTTTTCTGCGGTAAGATAGTTGACATGTTCGTACAACGGGTTCGATATTTTGAATATTCAGTTCCTACGCGATAGCTCGTTTTACTGAGCTTGTTATTTTCTTTTAAAATTTTCTCCCTATAGATGGTTCCCTTCAGTTTTGGCCTCAGCTGAACACTACTGTTGCGTCAATGACCGGAGGCTTGGTTGGCCAGGTAAAACACATAGCTTTGCCAAACGTACGCCCTCTTCATACGGCTATTTTGACGTTTACGTTCATGTTGGTAAGTGGCCAGTTATTTCACTCCATCTGACTTCACTTAGTCTAGAAGAGTACACACGTTTGCTTGAAGCATACTTTACAGAGGTATAATCACGATTATAATGCCATATAACTGACATCTACATTTTTTTCGCAAGAGGTTCACCTATGTTTGGCCACGTATTTTTAAAAGAATTTGTGCTGTGCTTTGCTGTTAAGTGCTTGTCCTCAATCAGAACTTCATCCCCAATACTTCTATCGTACAAGTGTTTCCCGAAAAAGCAATGAAGTGTGAATCTAACGATCAGTGGGTAAAGAAAACTTGATTTGGAAGACAACTGTATGTCTCTAAGGCTAGGGCGGTATTTGCTAATCTAGGACACCTCTGACGACAGGGAAGCACGTTTCTGAGGCTTAAGGTTATCTTGTATACAACAGTGAGGGCTGTATTATTTTACATATTCGAAACTTAGTCGCTTCAAGCAGAAGGCTTGAATCATTTTCAGTTATTTGACCGTCGGCGTCTGCGCTCGATCACATCTGTCAGATGGTACCAACGAGTAAGCATCAAAGCAGGTGTTTCGTATTAACTACCAAGCGGGTTCTTTTGCTCGCCCTCTAAATTCACACATACTTAGATGGCTAGGCCATGTATTAAAAATGCCAGCTAGTCGTCTGTCTCAGCGGGCACTCTTTGATGATGCTACGATGATTGGCATTCTGTTTGAGGTGGACAGGTGTTGATCTGGCGTCATCGTTCTAGATAGCAGCACATCGGTAGTTCGCACTGATGCTCAGTTACCACCCGACCACGAAAAAACCCTGTACCTACAGAGGGAAGAAAAGAAAATGAGTGGAAGTGACTTAACTATTAAAAATAGGTGCGTTCATGTTCAAGCATACATCAGTGTGTCTACATCTTACAAACAAACATCCGAGCTGTGAGTGAAAGTAAGGCGTCATCAGCAAGAAAATTTCCTTATGGCTTTCATTGCTCCGCCTCATTAATCGCATTCACTTCACAGACAAATAGGCTAAACGACGACAACATTCACTCCAGTGAGCTGGGTCAGTCACTATCTTACCTAAAGTCTTCAGCTACCGACGCTGAGAAGCGCCTGGTAGACGAACTCGATCTACAGTGACCAACCCCCTCGTGAACGATTTCATTTCTCTACACCATAGCAGCCATGAACCTGATCAGGGCTCGTGGCTCGGATTGCTGCTCACCTCAACAGTGGTGAAAGCCGTGAAGATGCTATATTGTTGATGACGCCTTACTTTCACTTAGAGCTCAGTTTGTTTGCAAGTTGTAGGCACCTTAATGTTCAATGTTTAAATACAGACGTGGCTATTTTTAGTAGCTTAGTACCTTACTGTCCTCTTCGTTTCTTTCCTCTTCCTTTAGTGGATTTGCTTTTTTCCCATGGTTGTTTGGCAGTTAACTATCAATGTAAGCCACTAATGTGCTCTTTAAGATGCTGATGACGTGGAATATCCCGGAAGAAACCATTACTGATAGAGGTGAAAATGAATAATGGAAGACTAAGCGGAGGAACTAGAAATGATATGGGTGCAGGTACGCCATTGACTACGGCACACCGCCATGTCGGATAGCGTTTCCAACCGGTGGTTTGAGCGAACATGAGGACCTCAGCTAGGCAGGCATTGCCTACCCAATTCACTACATTGAATAGTTAGAGTCCTCATATTTCGTGACCCCGGTGTTGCTTAACCACCACGCGGTTTCACCCAACTGTCGGTGGTCTCAGTATATAATTCCCGGTAAGGTAGACGTTCAGATGGCATACGGAGTAAGTGCCCCAACCACCGCAGTCTGTGCGACGTGAATAGTTGACCAATTGATCATGCACCCAGAGCGTTTGACAATATGCGCAGGCGAACGGCCTTGTTGCTCACGCGGTCACTCCACTTAATGCGGTTTAATTGGCGGAAACAGCGATGGTCAAACGCAGCAAGTGTGTTGACACCTTGGTTGCGAACAGGCCACGTTCCCGAACCATAGGGCAAAATGGAATTCACACGAGCGTTACATACCCTTCCTTTCAACGATAACCTAACGTCTTTTCGATGTCACAGGTGATGTAGATTGGCTAAAGTAACGGGTGCCTCGTTGACACCTCCCCAGTAATATTACAAACTGATGAGAGTGCTATCCAAGTATACTAGAGTGTCCACAATCTCGAGTGGATTGCCTACAGTATAGGAGGTAGGAGTGAAAATGCCTCGGCCTTTAAGCAGCACTGTACAGTTTGAAGGTGCGAAACGCATTTGTAGGTGTCCTCTCGACAGGACACATTTTCGACACATTCTTGTCCGTCTGCACCAATGACCACGTTGACAAGTGGTATTTGGTAAATCCACGCGGTTTAACATCTCGTAACCTTTTAGCTTACACTCCGAACTGTAAGGTCCCCGTAATAATCAGCCGTGCTCACTCATTGTGCACTCAACACGGCTGGCAAGCCCGGTTCGTTCGGCAGCCTGTGCCTGTACCATCTTGTCTCGCATCCCCACACATGCACGTGGTTTAGGACTGACATTGGTCACGAACACTGTCAAACCAAAAATCTATCAGGTCCTCTTACATGTGTTCACACAAGGAGAGGTTTGAAACGAGAAAGGCACAAAATCGCGCCTGGGCTGGTGGACACAAACTAACCGGCACTCAGAGAATTTTGACTCCGAGGCTTGTGCAGCTTCATACGGCAAAGGAATTACAAGTTGTGGATTACGTTTACATAAACCCATTTCTGTGTCACACCCCACAATTCTTCACTTATTCAGGTAGCGATCCACAACAATCGTTTTCACAGTAATGTCAGGATTTCGATAAATCTTAACATTTCTTACAGTTTTGTTACTCGTTTATGTATGGTACACCGCTGTCTGTGTTACGTATGTGTATTTTTTCGGCATCAACATCTTTTATTTATAAGCAACCTTCACGCCAATACATTCCATACAAGCATGCCCGGTCACTCACCTTGTCCAGCATGGTTTGCATGTTTTCGGTAGGAGGGCCAAGTAAGACAGTTTAATCCGCGTACTCCTAGTCGGTCAACCTAACATCAGGAATAAGCTCAACACCAAGCTCACTAGACTGCTCGAACGCACCCCATAGAATGTTGTGCGTGGCAAAGTTGCATAGGAGGAAGGAGTTCGGACATCCTTCACGAACACCACTAGAAGTGCCGAATGCCCAAGACAGTTGTTCATAAGCTCTCACCCTGCTCTCAGAGTGGGCACCGTGATCTCAATAGATTCACGTATTTCCCTGATACTCCCTTGTAAGGAAGACAGTTCCAGGGAGCGTTTCGAGCAACCATATCAAAAGCATCCTTTAGATCTAAAAAACCACGACCTTCGGATGCTCACAAGAGTGCCTATGTTTCAAGATTCATTACAGAGCAGAACTTGGTTCAACACTCCTTCAACCGGATCGGAATCCTGCCTGGTCTCTGCGCATCATTCTTTTGGGCTTAGTGAGCCGACTTAAAATTGGACTAATGAGTAGACAGACAACAGACACTAGACTGATGAGTCTGTGGTGGTTACATAGAATTCGGGCTTCATTTTTGAAATGAGGAATTACTGTTGACAGAATTCAGTCACGAGGTACCTTTTCAATCTTTCAGAGCGTCTAGAAGAGTTCCGTCAGTTCTGATATCAATCTATACCCTAAAATCCTTGAAGAGAGAAAAGATCTGATCCAGGAACCTTGTTACGCTTTAATAACTTGAGCCCCAGCGCCAGTTTTGCTTCTGACGGAGGGCCGTCTGGAATGCAATAACTGACCACGCAGGTCCCGTCGTACCCATTATCTGATTGAGGCCGACTGAACTGCTCCTCAGTATGTTCAGTCCACTTATCAAGTCGGCGCGATTGACTGGTGGTAAGTGGACCATCCTTTTCGCATACGGTTTCACTTTACACCAGCCTCACTCCGAAGATCCTGATTACTGCTGGACCCAGATCACACAGGCCATTCGTGGAGCAGGTACATTAGTATGCGGTAGGGGGTACATGGAGTGAACAAACATTGGATCTCGGAGAAACCCCTGGAGTTGTTAGAAGTCAGACGAAACATCCCCCTGGCAGTTCATATAACAAGTCTAGAAGAGATGTCTGTAGGAAACTGAAACGTAGCCTAAGGGCTGATCGTGAGGCTTGTCTGTTGGGAAAAGTTAAGAAAATAGAGACGACTTCTGCTTCACGAGACACTGGCAAACTGTTTAAGCCTATCCGTGCCACTGGTCCCAGGCGACCGTCTGTCAGTGGAGCTATCAGCGAGACAGATGACACACTCATCTGTAATAAGTCCATGAGGTTAGAGCGATGGGTGGAACACTTTGAGGGTCAATTTTACTGGCCTCCTGCTTCTACCGCGTTGCCACCACAAACTCGTAATGTAGTGCCCTGGTCGGTAGACTGGGAACCACCCACTGAGACTGAGGTCCGCAATTGCATTGCGGCTCTCAAGCGCAATAAGGCTGCTGGTCCAGATGACCTTGTGCGAGCACTTTTCAACGAAGGGGAAGAGGCGTTAGTAGAAGCTCTGACCCATTTGTTTTAACTTGTGTGGACGACGGAAACTGTCCCCTCGAGTTGGGGTCACTCGATAATAGTTCCTATATTCACGGAAAGTATCAGGGGCTCTTGCGAAAACCATCGAGGAATTAGTTTGACCCCAGTCATTTCTAGGGTCCTAGCATCCGACTGCGGCTGGGGAGATAAACATTAGGGAAGAACAGGCATGATTTCGCCCCGGGCGGGGATGTGTGGATCACTTTTTCACTCTTCGTCAAATTTTGGAGCAGCGTCATGTATACCGCCGGCCAAAAATTGTTATATTTCTCGACTATAAAGGTGCGTTTGATTCAGTGGATTGATCTACACTTTTAGAGTCGCTCAAACGCAGAGGTGTGCCGACTAAGTACGTGAACATACTGTCGGCACTCTATTCCCATACCTCAGCTCAGGTTACCGTTTACGGTGAACTGTCTGACAGTTTCAGCACCATGAGCGGCGTACGTCAAGGCTGTCCGCTGTCACCATTTTTGTTTAATTTCGTTATAGACGAAATAATGGAGGATTGTCTCCGACACTCACAAGCTGCAGGCGTGGACCCCCTACCTGGTGAAAAACTGACTGGTTGACTGATCTTGATTATTGCTGACGACAAGGTGTTGCTGTTTGACATCTTCCAAGCAGTACATGCAATGCTAGACGCTATTTAGTGTTCTTCTGAATACTTCGGAATGCGCTTTGCAACCTCAAAATGCAAAATGCTTCTTCCGGATTGCTGTGATGTTAGTTAATGTAGTCATAAACGTTGTTGACCGGTTTGTATACCTGGGAAGCTGCATCAGCGTCGGCGGTGGCGGAGGTGTAGAGAATGAAATAGATGCGCTCATCTCTAAGGCTGGGATTGTATTCGCTAATCTGAAGCCTAATGGTCGCATATGTAAGACAGCGCTGAGGGCCGTATTACTTTATGGCAGCGAAACCCGGCCACTCAGGGTAGAAGACGTGAACCGTCTTCAAGTATTTGACCACCGATGTCTACTTTGAATTGCTCGTATCGAGTGGCACCAGCGTGTAATTAACGAAGAGGTTAGAAAGCGGGTGTTTGGTAGTGATTGTCAGACGAGTTCTCTTTTCCAGTCTCTACGTTTGCACAGGCTCAGATGGTNCCTTCCCGTCCCCTTCTTTTTCTTTCTCTCTTCCTATATGGGTTTCGCTTTTTCTTCATGGTTGTGTGGCAGTTAATCAGTGGTGTGAACCACTGATGTATTGCTGTCTATGATGCTAGTGATTATGATGAACCGGACGATCAGTACAACCGCGGATCAGTGGAGAAAACATTTGCTATTCCCATATAGACAGGCTTTTTTCCTGTTTCAACCGTTCGGCCAAGTAGTGTTCACAGTCTTTACGCAAGCCTCTAATCAGTTCGTGTTTAAGTTCTCGACGGTCTTCTTCTTATTCAGAAGCAGATGGAACCGAGCGACGCCTGTTCATATAGTTTATCGACGTTCAGAAATCCACTTCCGTCGCAATTGAGCAGCTTTTTCGAAACATGCTTCTCCGCAGCATGCTTTTTCAGCTGCAGCGATTCGTTCCCAGTGTTCCCTAGGACCTCTCACATGGCTCGAACCGGGCTTGTTCACTAGCGCTTTCTGGTGGGCGTTCTTTACACTCTGCACGCCCGAGAACCGGTTAGGTATCTTGCGTTTGCGAGCGTATATTCTCTGGACAGATGACAAAACAAAACAGGCACACACAACAGCATGGTCCGAGTCCAGATGGCTGCTCAAAAATGCACTACAGTCCTAACATGGCGGGCAAACTGTTTCACATTCATTACCACCGGCTTTGTTCCGCCCGTCCAAACTGATCGATTGACATGTGCTAACACTTACTGAATTATGCATATGATTGGTTGTTGTGTTATACGCTGTTGTGTAACTACCAATCGTTTATCGCTGCCAGAAACCAACTGCTTGCGCGTTGGTTCATTGACATGCTTGTTCACTTTTGCGCTTGCGACTGTCAATACAGTACTTGTTTTCCCAGCGTCGTTTTACCGCACCAGTAAACGCAACAAGTCCTTAACAGAGTGGCGCCACCTGTGACTTACGGTTGTGACTCAACTGAGAAGCGTAGGGAGGTCCCCGTGTAACCTAGTGTCTCTTCCTCTGTTCCAATGCGGTGCCGGAAATATGGAGCCCGTGGGATGCGCTCAGCTGCAACAGTATTTCGTCATTGTCACTGCTGTGCGCCCCGACACCAAACACCTCCCAGCCGCTTCTTCTTTGGTAAAAGACGGCCAAGTTGAGTATTCAAATCGCTTGCATGATGTCTGTGTTCAGTCTGTTGCAGAAGGTCAACGAGGGAGTCATAGACTGCATCTTTGATAGCATCTGAACAGCCGTCCACTGAAGCATACGCCGTTACAATGAATAAACAACGCCTTTCTGGTTTGCGTCAACAAACTCTAACCGATATGTTGAGTCTGATTGTGCACAATCGACTGCTCACTGGGGGTCTAATCGAGAAAAACTTGTTCTGTTCTGGAACTCAGTGGAATTTCCGCTCTAGCGTGACCACAAGATTCAGCGTCGGCGTCACCAGAGACCCTGAGAGAGAAGCGCTTGGATTGACAATTATCTAGAGTTGAGCACAATTAGAAGACGGTTCTAGAACTGTAAACTCACTTCTTCGACAGATAGCACATACCAAGCTTCAGACTTGATGGAGTACTTGCAAGAGCAGCTTGCTGACCGATTTATCGGAGAGTGCGGACATTTAAAGTGCAAATGTTTACCAGATGTCTTGACCTCAGAAAACAATTATCGCCCGAGGGCACATGGAAGGGAGAGGACTTGGGGGGAGGGTAAAATAGTAGGTTTAAGAAATGGTTCAGTAATGTCACTGTTGGGAGGACAATAACTTCCCATACTTTCCGGTGGCTTGTCATGAAAGTCGGTTGACTTGAAGGACTACACCCCGAGTCTTCGACTCAAAAGTCTACAAGACAGTGGGATGCAGGGTTTTCTTGGGGGACTGAAGAGCCTGACTCAACAGTCAGTGAGGGCGCAGTGAATAAGACAGCAATTTCTGATCCTGAGCACTGCTGCATGCAGCGGATTTACTGGAAGCCACACCAGGTTTTGGGGTGATACCAGATGTTTTTCGATTGTATTGGATAATACGTCTGTGTATACAGTCAATCGGTCGGAGTGCTATTTGTTCGGGGATACTTTTTCAAACCCCCTTGTTCCTGGTACGGAAGACAGCAATGCCGAAACTATGAAACTAGTTCTGCTGTGTGTCCATATGATTGTGCCTTACAATCCGTACATTCCCATGCGGTCAGTAGTGGGACATACTGCTTTTCGTCCGATTGCTCTCCTTTGGTTTGCCTGACGAGGTTGCAAATAGAAGAACCGGAGTCCTAGCCAGCATAGTCCGCTGAATCAAAGCAGCACACAAACTCGACCAACACGTAGAGGTGTCAGTGTAGACTAGGTTCTCTACTCCAGGTCATCATCTGTCCACCTTACACTTTACACCAGTCGGCCGCAGCGTCAACAAAAAGTGCTGGATTTGACAGCCGACTAGTTGGCATCCTTAGTACATGACTAACCGTGTATGTTTGTGCAAGTATATGGTCTGAACAGAAGAACTTGATCGGCAACCACCACAAAATACCCGTTATTAATCCAGGTTGGATGATACTGACAGATACGTTCAGGTAAGCGCCTGGTCGTGGGACCCACGTAACCAGTTCCACAGGGACAAGTAAGTGAGTATACACAAAAAGAAACCGCAGAAACGGGCACTTTATCTTTCAACCGTAAACACATGGCTGAAGTGGAGTTGAAACAGAGACAGATCAGCAGCATAGAATGTTCTATTGACAGCATTGTCAAGTCTTCTAGTTATTGTTTCGGCGAGCGTATCCCCTTTGAATGATAGTGAACTGAATACTGTCTCCTTTTCCGCTAGGGTCATCTTACCCTGTTTTTCGCGACATTGCATAGCCTTGTCTACAAAGCGTTGTGGATAGTCATTTTGTAAAAACAGTGTGCATAGAAACGTTATTCCACCAGAGACCGTATCCCATGTGCACATTCTCATGGCTCGCTAATCAAGCAGTTTATGACATTTCTTTTCTACCCTAGAGGGACAAAGCTGCTGAAATGGATAAACTGCCCATTCCAGGTGTCCTTCCTATAGATTTCACGTTGAACCGATCCATCAGCACGTCGCTGAATGAGTACGTCCGGGAAAGCTGGTTGATCGTTACGTTCAGCTTCTAGTGTAAATGTTACGTTTGTGTGTGCTGAGTTGAAGGTGGCCAAGATATCCGTTTGGTTAGCCTTTTCGCTAACTGTACACATGATATCATCCACATATAGCTGATAAACACTGAATCCACGAGTGTTTTTTCCTAACTGGTCATTCTGAAGCTCCGCCATGAAGATGTCCGCAAACAACGGCCCCAACGAGGATCCTATTGTCACACCATCCATTTATCGATATAGTTTTCCATTGAGTTTAAACTGTATGTGATGAGTGCAAAAGTATAACAGCTGTTTTAGTTCCGGTGGGTCTGTACGGACATCTGGGTTGTTAACCACAGTATAATCACACTAGTCTATCATCTCTTTCAGTGGAACACTTGTAAACAAGGAAGGTACACCCAGAGAACGCAATAACAACTATTTAACCAGTGAGTGGTATGGTGATTTGCACATGTCCAAAATAGGCGGAAGAGGTACACCCGCTTTGTGAACTTTCGGCAATTCATAGAGCCTGGGAATTGTGGTTCCAATGGGTCGAATGTGTTCAAAAGTTGGGGAGTCAGTTGTCTCGTTTTGTTTTATGGAACGCAGTATTTTCGACAACGTCTCTATCTGAGGGATTCTATCCCTCCAACTCCTTATCCTCTCGAATTTTGTGTGATCATCTAGTATGGCGTGCTTTTTTAGTGGTCTGTCTTATTGAGCAGAACTATCCCAGCACATATATCCGGCTTAGATAGAGTAATGCTTCCATTTTTCCTCAGAGTTTCGGGTGTTAAGACATGTTCATGCGTTAAGAGATGTTTCAGGATTGGACTACTCTGCTGCTATTGATAACATTAGTTAACTAGTGTAGACTTCAATCGTTCAACATCTAGCAGAGATGATGGTTTAAGGCCAGACAACTGAGAAAACACATTCTCGATCTGTACCTCCAAATCCAACTGCTGGTTTTTCCTTTTTGACAACAAAACTTTGGACTCAGTAGCAACACTTCAATCAACTTTTTGCCCAGGTACAGTGGGGAACAATTATGAACGTACCGTTCTGAGTTGACTGGGAATTCAATGACCAGCTTCACTGAACTGAGTTGCTTTTGCAGTACGGTCTGCTTCTTTTCTAGTTAATTTTCCACAATCACACGGACGTAAGATTCTGTTCCATATAAATGTTATGTAATTGGCCTGATGATGAATAACCGGAAGCAAGCTTGTTCGCTACACCATTTTTCTGATGATTGCGCTGGGGTTTTTTAACCCAGGGTATTTTTTTCTGTTTGCGTACATGTCTGTTGTGGTAGAAATTCACCACTTCCTCACCACCATCTTGATCTATTGATTGAATCAACAAGGACTGAATCAGAAGGACACACAAATGATGCACAGAATTTTATATGAAAAATTATCAAGAACTCCCTCTAGAGCGGACTGTAAAGTTTGTTGTCGTGTTAACCTGTGACTGTTAATTGATTGGATTGCACTATAGGTATGCTTTATATCAATTTCATGACAGCATGACCAACACAGTCAGTTAGGGCTGAGTGCTCCTTTCATTTCCAAAATGCTGTTCAACTGACCATTGCTCGTGATGCTTTTTTGTCAAGATATTCGCAACTGGCCTTTGTCGCAACACAACGGCTCTTCGTGTAGCGACTGCTCTTGTGAATGTGACGCCGAAAAACCATGCGGAGATAACGATTACAGGAGGTCGTACTACTTTCGCACCTCTTCATTCATCAACAGTTGTGTATCAGTGGTTGCTATTGTTAACCACCGTGCAGCCTTGAGAGATGAAGTAAAAGCGAACCATAGTTTGAAAGTAAAAGGAAGGGGAGGAACGGAGTTCATGTATGTTTCTACGCATGTGCAAACTCCAAAGATCACATTCAGGAGGGCTGCACTCGCCACGTGGCTTCCTTATGGCATTTACTGTATCACTTCGATGATTATACTTGCTTCACTGACAACACAACCAAGCAATGGCGATGTTGTCACCACTGGCTCTGATTCACCCAGCGTCTCCGGCCATTGACATGGGGGCTCTACTCTAGAAGATCAACCTGACCTACAGTGTTTAACTTTCCAGTGGTTCACCGTTTCTCCATACCATTACCCATCTGGACTCTTATGCCGATTGCTTGCGGCTTCGGCGAAGCGCGCACATATGGGAGACGATTGGTTTGCGTTCATAGTACACTATCAAACCTTTTTAGCTCTCGTCTGTTCAGTGATCGAGAGCATGAACTCGCCTGGCCTTTACTATTCTGTATTGGCCTCCTAACCTCATCCTTGCTTACTCGTTGCGACTGAACGTAGGCGTTGATGGTCAAATATTTGGAGATTTATGTCCTCCCCTCCGAATGACCATAGTTTGCAGCCGTAACCAACACTGCATCTACAGTCACCTTATACATGCGACCCTCAGGTTTCAGAGCTATGCTCCTCTGCTATCAATGGCGAAGACCGCCTTAGCCTTGGATATAAGGGCTTTTAACCTGTTTTCCATGTCTCCGCCATTTCTGACAAGGCATCCTGGATACATAACCTGGTCAACCACCTCCCTAACTTTCGTATCTAACAGGATTTCTACATCGCCACTGAAATCTTGCAGAGTTACCTTGTATTACGAGGCTGCAAGTGGATCCCGGAATCCTTGGCCTGTCGCGATATATTATATACTGTCGTACGTGCTGCCTGAAACTTGTCAACTAACCTTACCCTATTCTTTGAATAATCAAGAACCCTCGGCTTTCAAGGACGTCAATGCTGTTTAGTACGCGTTTCATCTAAATTCGTTGCTCAGTTTCCAGCTAATTGCGTTGTTTTTGTGAGTAGGTACTCTTGGGGTAAACGCAAAGCGAACGCGAACGAAAACAACGCAATGTTCTGCGCTAGGCTGGTCACTCCAAAAACAAACGACAATTTTCAATGGAGTGGCGTCACAGATAGCTGAAGACGATGTGATCGATTTGCTTCCACGGCTGAGTTAGATAAGGTGACCTCCACGTAAACCCCTGCCGTCGTTCCTGCTGAAATGCCCTACCCGATTAATGCAGTCTATGAGATACATATTTGTAATAACTGATTGCCATGGTTACCGCGCTATGCCGCCCCTACTATGCATACCACTTAACCGCTTTTTCCCTGTTGTAAAAAGATTGAGAAGCACGATGATGTCTGAGTGTTTACTTTGACCTACAAGGACGGAGATGATATCATAGAGGTCGCTGATGAGGTGGTCTGTCAAGGCGACGGTAGTTTTCAATGCTTCCCGATCGTTTGTGCCGCAGAAGAGCGTTAACTTCAGAGGCTCCGTCTAAAGTCACGGACTCCAACGTCTGACTTGCATGATAACAGAACATAAGAATTTCTTGGGAAGCCCGGATACGCAGCCGTCCGACTCACTTGGTAGTAAGCGGACCCCATAATACGGAGCTTCAGTAAGTATAAAGCTCACGTCTGATTCTGGATACTGTTGCGCGCAGTTGATAGATTCGAAGCAACATCGGACTTTCGAATTATACCGAATGTGTTTCGATCGCACGGGATTATACACCGTCGGTCACGGCCAACTGCTAAACGTTTAGAATACTCCTTTTGTCGAAGGTACCTTTTCTAACATACGTGTTCTTTTTATTCAGGAAACAACAGGGTGGAAACCATAAAAGTGGTCCTACCGCATGCTCATTCGATCGTGCTTCACTGTTTGGACACACCTAGGCAGTCAGTGATGTGACATACAACCCCAATCTGGCTTGTCTGATATGGATGTACCTAGTAGGACTAAGGTCCAGGTCAGTATACCCCTCCGGAGCCGTGCTGTGCACAAGCGTCACCACCGTGTTAAGGTATAGAGTAGGTCATGTTGCTCGGTGTAGTGGTAATCGTGGCATCATTTCAAGTTCACCGTTGACCTAACCATGAGGTAATGTGTGGGAATCAAAAACTGGCAGTTTTCACATACATTTTCGTGGTACCTCTGCACCTCAACTACCGTTGAAACGCACATCGGTTTGCTATATGGAGCGTACTTTTTTATTGAGGGAAGCTGCGATTGTTGACTGGTGGTGCATTTGACGCTGTTCGCGAATTTGGCGCGGAATGACCGTGAATTGTAAGGCCCATTCATGTTGGAATTCTGCTTGATGTTCTTTGGTTTCTACCTCCAGTGCTGTGATGGGCCTGCAAAATATAGCTGACGCCAGGACCCCAGTGGCACTTGGGTTCTTGCTATTTGGTGTGCGATTTTCGAGTTCTTTATTCTGTTTCTGCCTATAGGAACTATAATCGATGGGCCTCAACTGAGAGTGCTTGTCAGTCTTCCACACAGTTTGAAACAGCTCTCACAGCCTCGGCTGGTATCCACTGGTTATCACCGGCCGCTGTATTTCGTTTGAACGCCGAAATACACTTGCGTACCTTATTTCGCGTGTGCAGCTCCGAGTATAGACAGTGACAGTCACAGTAGGGAGAGAAAGCCATCTAAACCATTTCTTAACTTGTAACATTCGGCGATCTAAACTTGTTGACCTGTTGCGGTAAATACTGCATGCTTGTCGTTGGGATTTCCACTGATTGGTGGATGCCACAGACTGCTACTATTTATTCACCTGAAGAGTTTGCTAGTGTTTTCTGGTGTCAAAGGTACTTTATGTTAGTTAGCAAATGATGAGCATTGAAGTTATGCTTGTGGCTCTCACGGATTTTCATCCTCAACTTGCTATGTGCACTGCATATGAAATGTTACTTCTGTTGCCTTTAAACTCTAAAGGCTTTTCAGATATCTGGTGATTATAATGACGATCTACCGTGACACATACCACCGTTTTTGTTGTTCAAATTTTATTTGAGATTCTGGTCCGGCAACATTGGGATCAGCAAGGTTTGTTATTTTAAACTTTTCTTCCAAGCTGATTTGGCACATGGGCTTCATCGCAAACGTCGACAAGTTCTCTACAACCAAATGCTGCAGTCGGCGGGGACGTTGCTTGTTAAGGTCAAAAACCACGTTACGGCATGCCAACACGTATTTTGAATGTGGGCGCTTGTTCCAGTACAATAGACAGTTCTGGGTAGAGCTACCTCGCTTACAACTGGGAAGTATCTAAGATCGAGTCTGATCTCAGGAAGAATGAAACCAAGTGGGACAGTTCCTTGCACGTTACATAGGACTCGTACTGGTCAGAAATGACCTATACTCAACACAGGATTGACAGTTACACACTATTATTCGGGCATTGCGTTGCTGACTCGAACTTGCCATCTAGATCAGACTCAGATTCGCCCAGTTGGCCAACTTGAGCCTTCCGGTTTTCTGTCAGTGACCACCTCAGAAATGTGCTAGTCGTACTATAGCACCCAAACATAGGTCAGGGACATCACTGGCAACATGATCACTGCTGTCCGTAGAATAGTAAGCAGACAGTGAGAAGGGTTTGTAATGTTTGACGTCTGACGCCAGTTCTAACGAAACAGATCAAATGAGCGGCATAGAACCTGCTGTTAACGAGCATCAAATCTACCAACGCGCTAAGCGATACACCGACTGTAATCTCACCGAGTACGATGGACGTGGAATCATCTACAATATACACCCGTTTTCGAGCGCAACATGTTGATGGTTTAGTTCGATCAGGGTTCTGGCCTCTGAGGGACAGATTTTGATGAGTCTGTCGTGCTGACCGACCTTACTTTGGGTTCGAACGTACCGCATGTGTTTTGGTTCTTAACGGTTAACAATGGACATCAGAACGTAGGGGAGGTAAGGAGTAGGAACTACCGGATATCACTGCTAAGATCGGCTGTCCATTTTCGCATATTTTAGGAATAGGATATGAAGCAGAAGGGGGGATGAATGCCATCATTAACTGAACCGCTGTGCTTAATACTATGACTTGCCTTCGATGCTCTTTGGATAGATACTGTGCCGTTGTTTGATGATTAATAGACCGTCTTCATGTCAAGTCGTAGTAGTGAGTGACCCTAACATTAAAGTGTTATATTTTGTTCCATATCTCCACTCCTTGACTTCACGTCTTATCTATATGGAGATGGCTACCTGGTCTGGTTCGTGAAGACAACGGTTGATACTCCATGCCTAGACCTCCAACTTCGAATGCGCATGCATTTGTGGAGGCATGTATGCATTGCGTTGACTTGAGAAAAATCAAAATGTCAGCACGCACTCTGCTTCTTATCTCATATTAGGATTCATCGGTAAGTACCGAATGACTTTCATACAGCGGCACACTACGCTTTTTTAATCAAATCGATGGGTATGTCTTCTCTATTCCTTTTGGGGGATCACAGTTCCATCAAATCAACTGAGGTTTTTTGTGACAATTCTTGTTCATTTAGGCTTTCTAGGAGGGTTCTGGTAGATACGACTTGTGGGGGTGTACATTTTCAAGAACTCGTTGTGAAGTACGCCTGTATCATGTATCTATTTGTGTTTCAATTAGTTTACCGATCTATCCGGGTTTATTCTGTACGATTCACTTTCGATCATATGATTTTTGTTTGCCCTTTTCATCAGCCCAGCTTGATCCGGTGCGCTCTCAAAAGCTCTGCGTTCGTTTCACTTCAAGCGCCTGCCAGATACACGGAGTATTTGACCGCATTGGTAGGCGCTGCTTGGTCCAGCTTTCTGTTCGGCTGGCATGTACATGAAAAGGCGGTGCTAATGATCTTGTTGCCTTTGAAGTACGCGCTCATTTAAAACCCAAATTAACTGCTTGAATACACTAGTATATCTGTTTTGGCATGTGGTGCATCACTTTCTGTGAATGGTTGCTTTTGCCATATGGTTAGTATTGTTTCAGATGGCGTTCATTCATCCTGGTCTAAGCACTTTGGCCTTCAGCAGTGTGCACTTCGTTTTCATCGTCCAGTTAGAGTGCCGTCACGGTTTATGCCTCCGCAAGCCTGCTATGATCATCGAACCGTGTTTTATGTTGTCTATCTTATAATGGCATGTGCATTACCATTTGTACTGATTTGTCGCTTGTTTGTTGTTTTTTACTCTATCTGAGGCTTGTGCAAAGTTGTTTCTAAAACAACACAGATTGTTTTAGATACGCTTCCTCAAAACATGTTCCGTTCTCATCTGAATGTACCATATTTTGGGACGATTATAAAATTTGCACAAATATACGTGTCATGAGAACGACAGAGTAGCGAACAAGACTTGTTTTCCGTGTTTAATCATCAGGCTAATTACAACACAATAAATATGAAAACAGTGACTAATGTGAGTCAGATAAACGGTTAAGGACAACATGTTTGTTATCAGTTATGTGATCACTGTTCCAAACCATGGGCTTGATTGATTGTGGGCCAGGGGAGGTTAAGTGTCCGCACGAACTTCTTCTGAGCGCAGAGGTCAGGGTTACGCAATCGGATGCTGATGGCTTCGGCAACGGTCAACATTCGAAATCTCACCACTTTTGATCGATTCCTTGGCACTCGGTAGACAATCCGAAAAGTATCATTAGTCACTGTTTTCATATTTATTGTGTTGTAATTAGCCTGATGATCAAACACGGAAAACAAGTCTTGTTCGCTATTCTGTCGTTCTCATGACTTCAATGGGTATTTTCGACCGAAATATACGTGTAACTAGTAAAAATGTGGTCATTCGATTGTGGTGGAAAAGTATGCCCGTTCAACCACTCGCAACACCGGAAAGGTAACGTTGTTGCGCCATATTGACATTTACGAGGGCAATGGTCGTTAAATTTATTTTCCTTGTCGAACACAAAATTCCCGTCTGTAGACCTGCAACGCCAAACGTCCCAACTTGATTTTCTTATAAGAGTTTAGAACGGACTGTAGTTGGTGTTCAAACTCTGCGGAAGAGACGTAACCGGTGCTTTTAAGCAACAGTTGATACATCCACAAACTAGATCATGATGGATCGGTCGATCACTGACCTTCATGAGTTTATCGAGTCGTCATTACAGGTACAACGACAGACGGATCGCGACGGAATGTGTCCAGATCTGTGATCCATGAGTAGTGTCTAGACTAAAGCTGATCCCGACCATGGTCGAGATGATAATCGCATTTGGTGGGCTCATAGTTTTTTTTTATCAGCAGCTATGTCTGTTGAAGTTATTATTCACTGTGGCAACAATTTCCACCGAATACCAGGCGCACCATCGTAGTGGAACCAACTGGATAAAGCAGTAGTTAGAGAAAATGAAACTTTCACTCCATGTATCGGGTACACGAATGGCCGGTCTGCTCGTTCTGTTATCAAAATGTCACCATTATTTGCATCGGTAAAATACAGACTGGTGTTTTTTTTTACGATAATTTCTCAAACTACTCGTTTAGTATATCTGATCATCACAACTGACGCGGCTGAATGCATGAGGATGGGCGACAATTAGATCAGTTTGTTCACAACATTCCCAGGAATGTGTGTCGTGTTATCGGAACCTGTGTACCGCGTGAGTGAGTTTGTGTCTCGATTTACATATAGTTGAAACGTGAAGCACGCTCACAACAGAACAGAAAATCTGCGACCGGCTTGGATCAGCACAACCGTAACTATATTGATTGGAATTGCAACACTCGGCCTGCCTCGCCTGGCAGTGTGACCGAGCAACGAGGTGGATGCATGCTGTTGTGGTTGCCTGGGCGAAAGCGAGTGAGCAAGCTCATTATCGGATGTCAGTTACGTTCCGGCGGGCAACTATTTTCAGAAAACCGAAGCACAATTTTGAAAGCTGTCCATCAAATGTTCTTTTTTTACCTCAGCAATTTGGTTGCCGAAATTAGTGAATAGTCAGAATCGTGATTGGCGTCCAAATTCAGACAAATGTCCACCGCATACGAACCAGCAAGCTGATTGACTAGGTATTTGGTTGCGTGTCCTCAACGATCTCACATGGGGTTTACGCATTCACGTTCAGGGTAACCAAAAATATTTGTCGGCATGTTCATTTTTATTGTCGTACGCCGGTAACGTTGTTTCATCTTCAGCTGTGGTCCATTCTGATTTGTTGAATATTCGTGTTCCATAGGAGTCGACAAGGGGTATTTGGTCCTACAAATGTATACTTATCAGAACGCTGCTTTTGCGTGAATGAATTCAGTCAAAGTCTGACAGCAGTCCCCTAGAGTACATTCAGTGGCGTCTGTAGCAGTTCAAAAATTCCCCCCTTCGTGTATTCGGGTGTTCATTAAGCTCCATTAATCTCTAGATCGCAAACGTTTTGGTACCGAAAAACGGTGCAGAAACAGTTGCAACTTAACTGCCAGGCTCGATGAACAGTGAAATATCCAAACGGTCAATTGGGGCTACGACCTACACCAGAGTTACGAGGAGGCTTTTTCCAATCATAGCAAGTGTATCGTTACTGTTTACTTACAACATCCAGTTTTGTACACCCGGTGGTGGTAAAAATCGAACTAGGTGAGGTTATATTCCATGTTGGACATCACTCGCATTTGACCACAACCTTCACATTGGAATAGACTTTTCAACCAGACTCTCTCAAAAAGAAGCACTGTGTTCCACTTTTGCTCTTGTTAGAGTTCCTCAATTGGGACTAGAACTCCGCCCACGCTTTCCTCAGGTAACCGTGTTCACTTCTGTGCCACTGACCTCACATCAGGTACGATGAAGTTAGCGTATCTGAACGCCCGACCACTTTCGCTCGTGAGTAGTGATCAGGTTGCCCGATCGACTCGATAGAAGACAATCACTGCCTGTTAAATCCAATCGATAGCCCCGCGGTTGGGACTTCCGAGACCGGTCGAAATCTCCGATCTCATTAAACACGCTAGGAAATATTTTAGATTACTGATGAGTAGTCAGAAATTTGGTCAATTTCAAGTTTAACGTCACTCATGTTGGATCGCATCCTTCGCTTTCAGATGGACTTTTTAGCCGAGTTCTTGCGAAAAGAAGCACTAGATTCGAGTTTTGCTGTTGAAGCTATTTTTGAAACAGGTTGACTGAAAAACCGATCTGGGTGTTGTACAACTTGAAATTAGCTACATCTCCAGCTGCTCATCAGTAAAGCAGCAGTTATCATAAAGACGCATTTTAACACGGTTCACGTGCGCCGCCTCGTGTTCGTAACTTTCGCTTTATTTTCGTCACCAATATTTGGTAACGTGTTTCCACTTAGCCGCTTAGCAGTGAAGGTCGGTATTTCCTTTCGTCTTTATCACGGTGGCTCTTAATGATGTCGAATTAGGGTGGTTTATTCTAAACCTTCGTCAGTCTCGCCTGAACGAAACAGTTGTATGTGCCGCTGGAAATGGAGTTGCATTCAAATCATCTTCCTAAATTATTAACTGTTCTCTCTTGATGAAATCCGTGCGTAACTATGGCAGTCAGTCTCGATGGATGATGTGCGGGAACATATCCCGAAAAAGAAATTCCGTTTTTTTAGAGCGAACCATCATAACAATCCCCTCGGGGATAGTCCCTATCTGGTTATTTTTCGTGACCACAGTTACACTTCTCGGTAATCATTTTGTCCCATCTGAGGCAGGGTCCACCAATAAATGTATATCGGCATCAGCGACGAAAATCACTAGCCCTCCAACACACACATGAGTGTAACAGTTATCAACGTACATTATTAAGAACTGTCGTCACAAGAACGGTACGGTTTTGTTCTGTGTTCATTTGACGGGATGTAAAAAAAACCCTCGAGATCTTGAGCTGTCCAGATCTCGGACTGTCGGAGTTTTGATACAGGCCTCGCTGGACACGAGGCTGTGGCATGAAACTGTTAACACCGTCTACTGGGGACGTAGACATTTCTTGATATTCAGCGACCTTTTCGTCGTCGGCGGCCTAGGATTGCGAGTTTGCCTTACCCGTTATATCATACTCCTCCTCACACGTGTAGGGAGCGTCCATCGCTTTTCACATTGTGATGGTTAAAGTGCCTAATGTTCTTGGTGTTTGTTTGCCAACCTGCGAATCTTCTGTCTCAGTGCCTCAAGACAAAACGTGATGCGTCCATCTAGTTTATTGAATTCCATCGTTATCTTCCAGACACTCCAATTTCTCGAGCAGACTCGTACTGCCGGCGCAGTTTGTATAACGTGACTCAAGTCTGAAGGGACCAGCTGTAACCGTTCTCAGCAGCCGTTTTTCTCCTTCGCTAGACCATTCTTGAACGACCACATCTGGGATAACAGTCACGAACGCCAAACCTCGTTGCACTCGATCTGCCTCGTCTGACTTTCCTCCACCTTTAACAATTTGGCACTCTAGTGTTTCCATAATCCACTGTTCCACATCTGAATAGCCTGTTCATCTAGTTTGTGACTTAGTTGTTCATCAACCAACACGGATATCATAATCTGCACGCGAATGAATCCACTCCTTTTTGTGTAGTATCTGCTTTGATTGCAGATGCAGTATGTCTCTTAAAGTAACTAGGTTGATATGATCAAGATGTGGCTAAAAACCTGATCGAAATACAGATAGGTTAGCTGTATCTGGAATATTGTAGCTGGTCTTGAGTAAACTTTGTCAACGAGCTCTGTTGGATAGGTTGGACCAATCTGATCGTTCTGTCAAACTACCACCAATTCATGGCCTCAAGGTCTATCCTTCCTGTTTTGGCCTGCGATCGACACTTAATCATTCAGCGAGATCATTTTGAATAAACCGGTTGCATTCTATCAAAACAGCGACTGGCAGTGCCACCACCAAAGTGCGGTTTGCTTCTTTGCATAAACATTTGCTTTATCTCATCGCTTCGATTTCCAGTTTGTTGGCGATTGCAGTTCCAAAGTACAGTTCACTCGCATTCTACGTCACGACCCTTGGACACTTCAGTTTGATCCCTCTGATACCCACGTTAGCCGGTAAGCAGTCTGAGTGTGTATTTTGCTGTAATATATTTGAGATTTTAGTGTCAATATTTCTTAATATACACTTAATTTACATGAACAGCAGAAGCGAACTTACTCGTGTGCGATTGACCGAGACTATTAGAACCAGTCAAAAGCCAACCAGTTATGGTGCGAAACCAGTAAGCTCAATACAGTAGTACTTGTAATGCGCGACGGAGTGGAAGCACTGAGGAGCAGCGTCTCTCTAAAGGACGGCAGCACAGCGAGAATCTAGAATGGTAACAAAAACAGCATGAGCCAGAGGCCCAGTAAGTCATGCACACAACTTACTTAAACGAAAACCAAGATGGCGTCAATCACACGATAGCAAAATGCGTTACATACTCCTGCAGTAGAGGTGGAATAAGACTTTCGGACCCTTTCACAATTTCTAACCTGTTGCGATGAAGTATGTTTCGAGCATTTTCAAAATATTTTCGTCTTTTATTGTATCGTTACGTTCACTTAAGTAGTTCTTTCCGTGATTATGTATATTCGGTTCACATCCTCTAGTTTTCTCCACTACTTTAGGGGGCAATTAAACGTGCCATACAAGCACAGAGGTTATAACGTACATGTCGATAGCAAGCTAATGTGATTAGCCGTAGACAAATGGTAGCTCAAGAAGCAAGAAAGAGATGTTAGGTGAGTCACTAATAGACCAATGGGAACTGATGAATATCTCCTTAACCCATCTTCCACACCGTTTATTATAGGGCCTTGGAAAATGAGCATGGTTCTAACTACCTTATGGTTTATTCATGTATACGTTCACTCTTCTAGAGACTCCGGCTGTTGTATCCATGTTCCTCGCGTTCACTTCGCTACACTGGCTCATTTTGTTCCGGTTTCAACCGACGAGTACCCCACCGGTCAATCCCCAGAATGTGTTTGAGCCCAGCGCTCCTGTCGCACGTTTGGCTCGCGCACATCTGCTAGGTCTTATCCCGCTGTATGTATGCAGCTTCTGTATCTGGCCACTTACAAATCTACGTGGACGTCTTCCGTTCGTTCCGCTTTTGGCCACATCGGTTTATACGGCACTTGGATTGTGTTTGGCTTTTCCTTATTTCATATATGTGAGCACTTTTTCACGGCAGGGCCCAGTGCGAGTTGCAACAAAAGTTACACCTACGATGGAAAATGCGATTAACAATCGGAAGAAGAACAAAAAACTGAAGACTCAGTGACATTTTTCTTTACTGCTGTTGGCTGTGAAGACTATTTTCTATTAAGTTTGCTGTATACTTGTGTACTTGATTCAAATGTCAATGTTGTAGCTGGCTCTTTTAATAATTCACTATGGTACACAAAATGACAAGGAAGTTCGCTTTTTACACTTGTGCGTGGAATTGACTAGTTGTGGCTTACAGTCGAATGGAGTCTAGGGGGCGTCTGATATGTATGTCGATATTCCCCGTACCTGGAACGGCTGACCTGATGTCACTGGTTTTCGGATCGCGGACTGAAAAGCATCTCGTGCGATGGTAGTTAGCAGTAACCTCAAGGAACTTGTTCGATGGGTAAATAGTCACAGACAAACAGCAGTAGTGATCGGACCACCAAAACGCGATACGACTATAAATTGTTTGATAGTACTTTGACGTTGTGAACGTTATCGTTCTCCGTGAACCTATAAAACTAAAAACCCTCTTTCTCAAGCGACTTTTCAACCTTCTTTGCCCGCGTGTAACCGATCATCAACCTTTATGGCCCAGACCTTTTCTGTCCAAAGGCTTTCATTCATCTTGAACTTCTGTCTGCCAAGTGGCACTCTGGAAGTATGTGTCTGTTACACTTCAAACACCTACATATTCGCCTCCTTTTATATGTCCTACTGCATTTATGGTGGGCAATATCTATCTCCTGTAGTTGAGCGTTTAAATGCGGTTATTCGGTCATCACTATTTTCACCCAACTGTTCAAGCTGATCCGTACCACTTCTCCCACGTGACCGTCTGTCAGCGAAACTATCAGCGAGATAAATGGCACATTCATCTGTAATAAGTCCAGAAGGGTAGAGTGGTGGTGGGACACTCTGAGGGTCAGTTTAGCCGGCCTCCTGCTTCTACTGTGTTGCCGCCACAAACTTGTAATGTAGCACTCTGGTTGGTAGATTTGGAACAATCCACTGAGACTGAGATCCGCAATTGCATTTCGGCTTTCGAACGTGATAGAGCTAGTGGTCTAGATGATCTCGTGTCGGCATTTTTCACAAAAGGTGGGGAGGCGTTAGTAGAGGCCTTGACGCAGTTGTGCACCGCTACCTAACGATTGTCATATTCCCCAACAATGAAGGTGCTTTCGGTCCGATGGATCGCTCTACATTTTAGAGTCTCTTAAACGCACGGGTGTACCGACCAAGTATGTGAACATGCTGTCAGCGCCTTGTTCCCATCGTTCAGCTCAATTTAGGGCTTACAATGAACTATCAGCACCAGGAGCAGTGTACGTCAAGTCTGTCTCCTTTCGCCATTTTCGTTCAACTTCTTCATATCCGAAATAATAAAGGATTGTCTGAGGCACACTCACAAGATGCCGGTGTGGACCTTCTACCTGGTGACAGGCTGATTGGTCTTCATTATGCGTACGACAAAGTGTTGCTGTTTGACAACATTCAAGCAGCGCAAACAACGCCACTTCGCCTGCTAAGTACTTCGTAATACGCTTTCGAACCTCATAGCGCAGTGTTTCTGCAGGGTTGCTGTGATTACGTGGATTTGATGTTAGATAATCTAGTCATGGAGGTTGTTGGCCGGTTGTGTACCTGGGAAGCTGCGTGGACGGCGGCGGAGATGTAGGGATACTAGTAGAAGCGCATATCTGTAAGCCTAGGGCAGTGTTTGCTAATCTGGGGCACTTCTGGCGACAGAAAATTATCTGTTGAGTGGTCGGGGATTTCGTTTATTTTCAAGTTGACCATCACTCACATTTGATCACAGTCTTCGCATTCAGATAGACTTTCCAGCCAGCCTCTTTCGAAAAGAAGCACTGACTCAAGTTTCGCTCTCATTAGAGCTCATCAGTAGTGCATATCCTTGCCACTGCCGGGATTTGAACTCCGGCCATTCCAATCATGAGGCAACCGTGCCGACCACTGCGCCACTGACCTCACATTAGGCACGACCTAATTATCAAATCTGAACGCTCAACCACTCTCGCTTGTGAGCAATGGTCAACTTGAAAATAAACCAAATCCCCGACTACTCAGTAATCTGAAATATCGCCTTGCAGGTTTACTGAGATCGGAGATTTCGACCTGTCTTGGAAGTCCTAATCGCGGGGTTATCGATTGGAGTTAACAGGCAGTAACTGTGTCTCCTGTCAAGACGATCGGGCAACCTGATCATTGCTCACAAGCGAGAGTGGTTGAGCGTTCAGATTTGATAATTCGGTCGTGCCTAATGTGAGGTCAATTGCGCAGTGGCGAACACGGTTGCCTTAGAAAATTATCTCTCTGAAGCTCGAAGGTCGCGTATATAAGACAACAGTGAGAGGTGTATTACTTCACGGTAGCGAAACCTGGTCGCTCAGCATAGGAGGCCTGAATCGTTTTCAGGTATTTGACCACCGATAACTGCGTTTGATCGCTGGTGTCGGGTGGCATCGACGAGTAAGTAACGAAGACGTTGGGAAGCAGGTGTTTGGCAATGATTATCAAACGAGTTCTTTTGTTCACTGCTTACATTTTCACCGTCTTGGATAGTTAGGTCTTGTATTGAGGATGTCAGTTAGTCGTCTGCCACACCGAGCACTCTGCCGACGCTGCGGTCGACTGTATCAAGGTGTGAGGGGGACAGATGATGACCTGGCGTGAACAAGTGTAATCGTTCGGTAAGGGGTTAGTCACCGTAGGTCGAGTTCGTCTTCCAATCTTGGTTCCTGGCGACTCCCAGTGTCGGTAGTTGGAGACTTTAGGTAAGATGGCGGCTAACCGAACACAATGGCATGAATGTTGCTGTTTGGCCTAGTCTATGAAGTGAATGCAGTTAAGGACGCGGGGCAGTGAAATCCGTAAGGAAGATTTCTTGCTGTTGACGCCTTCATTTCACTCACAGCTCCGATATTTGTTCGATGTATGTTTAAACGTAATGGTAGCCATTTTTAGCACTTATGTCCCTTCTCGTTCCCTTCTCTTCTCCTTACGCAGGTTTCGGTTCTTTTTCCTTATGGTTGCGTGGCAGTTATGCGTAGATGTGAACCACTGATGTGTTGCTGTCTATGATTATGATTTTCATCTTCCCCTAGGTACTATGGCTCGGACTGTTTTTAGTTCCGAGAGTTGTCTACAAAGTAGTGAAATAATAAACAGGTACTTATACATAATGAAGAAAAGGAAGGGAAAGAACATAGAAAAACAACTGGGATTCTCGGAGCAGAAGTGTCATCATGTTTGTGCATAAAGGCTCGCCATTAACTGAGACACACTGTCGTGTCAATGAATGTTTCCAACCGGTGGTGTTCGTAGTCGCGAATTCCCCAACCAACTAGACGGCGGCTTGTCCAGCGGAATGGTGTAGGCTTTCATAGCCCAGGATCACGTCACCGCCGGCCGTCCTGCGTCTTTTTTTTAGTCGTCGGCAGTGACACCGAGCAATCCGATATACAGCCCATATTCCCTCGGCAGACGGTGTACGTGACACAACTACTGGGACTACTTTTTCTCAGCCATCTGTGAACAATTGCTAATCTGCTTTATGAGTAACGTTTCACATAAATTCACATAAATTGAACATCACTAACAATTGATCTCAAGGACACTCAATGAAAAGGCCAAGTCGATATTTCGGATCTTCATTTTTGGGACTGATGCGCAAGATTAATGTGATAGCGTTTGTAGGGGCCGTGTCCTGTCGTGTGTAGTTTGAACATTCCAATTGGCTGGGTGCGTAATCCAAGAAGTACAAGTGGTAGTTGACCAAACCGAACGGTGAATTCCAGTTTTGCAGTCAGAGCAGCTTTTAATGTCAGGTGAAATCTTTCAACCATTCCGTTGGATTGTGGGTGGTACAAACCCGTTGAACACCTAGGAGACGTTAATTGTTTAAATGAACGTGACTCGAACAGAGATCTGCGATCCCTGGTTATAGTGGGTATTTCAAAGCGTGAAATCTATCCGGCTGCGAATGATGTCGTCAGAGTTTGAGCGATAGCGTCACAAGCATGGAAAATTTCTGGCCATCGTATAAGTTTGTCAGTAAATTCTGTGGGAATATCGAAAATCTTTCGATGGTGGTAAGGGTCCAACAACGTCAATTTGCACGTGATGAAAGCGAGTACTAGAGGGCGGAAACGATGTAGTTAGAATAACGATGGGTCTTAGGTTGTTGACCAGTCAAGCAGCAGCGCGTCCAATCGCCAATATCTTTGATCATGCTGAACCAAACCTATCAAAAATAAGCGTCCTGGATGCTTTGGTTCCTGGATGTGACATGTGGATGGCAGTGGAAACAACTTTCCGCGTTTCTTGTGAAATGACAGGTCTCGGTGTTTGTGTAGAAAAATCCTAAAGATCTAATACTCCCTATTGTGTTATTTGCTGGGTGTTCATAAGGGCCTTGTGTTTGTTTGTGTCAGGATTGCTGGCTTGAAGTCTAGCCGTATGCGCAAAGCCGACGGAGTTCTTAATCGAGATGTTTGCCAGCTGGACACTCGATAGAGCATTGGCTATGACGTTTTGTTCTCCGTTGATATGTCGGAGGTCCGATGTGTACTGGGGAATGAAGTCCAAGGGACATAAACCTCGTGGTGAATAGCGACCACGTTTGGCGTTGTGACACGTTGATGACTTTTGGTCATTAAAAAAGTGTACTTTCTTCAACAAAATGACAATCGTTTGGTAGCCAACTAGGCTGCTAGTTTCTGATGGTTGGGAACAGTGGTGGTGTTGTTTGTAGCTCGGGTTGATGGTTTTGGTATTGATATGTTCGCCGAGCTTGGCATTTAGGTTGCAAACGTTTTATCACCAGGCGAGGTGACATGGTGATGAAACGTTTGCAACCTAAATGCCAAGCTCGGCGAACATATCAATACCAAAGGCTGCTAGTTATTTACGATAGGGCGTACTGTAACGAGTTTGTGCTGGTTGCATAGACCTGGTAGGAGACGAGACAGGTGGCCATTTGGTGACGATCAGTTGCTAAAGTACATTTTCCACAGCCATATCTGACGAATCAGTAGTGATACTGATATGAGCTGAGGGATTCCATTGAGTTACGCGAATAGATTGGCGTATCAGGGAATTCCAAGTGCTTGTCTTGTTTGAAACCCAACAAATTAGAGTGAATTTAATGTGTCAGCAAAGTTAAATGGGAATCGGCTGTAGTAGTCAACCCTGCCAATAAACCAACTAAACTGGTGTACCGATGTGGGTTGGGGAAAATTTCTGGTGGCAGACACTGATGGCAAACGGTCGTACTACATCTGAGCTGTCGTGCCTGATGTGAGGTCAGTGACACAGAAGTGAACACGGTTACCTCATGAAAGCGTGGCCGGAGTTCTAGATCCAACCGTTGTAAGAATGTACACTGCTAAAGAGATCTAACAAGAGCAAGATCGTAGTGTGCTGCTCTTCAAACGAGGCTAATTGAATTGTCTAGGGGAACGTGACACATACCAAGTTAACATAATTTAAAGCAGGCCAGATATACGCTCATGTCCAGAAATCTACTGCTGTCGTATCTGAATTTCTTTTCCGAACGCACGGCTTCGCAAAAAGTTCGCGGCGTTTAGGATTCCTGCTTAGTGTTCATTTGGATCACTTAACTGTTGTGACTCGGACAATGTAAAGGTCAATTGTACTTTGCAGACCGGTCGCAGCACCGGACGTACAAACTGACGACTAAGGTCACGACCGGCATGTACAGTTCACATTTTCACCCCACGCCAATTTCTCAAACAGCGTCAAACGCAACACCAGTCATCAATCACAGTTTCCCCCAATAAAAAAATGCGCTCGACTTAGAAAATCGATGTGCGCTTCCGCGGTTGCTAAGGTGCAGAGGTACCACGAAAATGTATGTGAAAACACTGTCAGTTTTCGATTCCCATACATTACCTAATGGTTAGGTCAACGATGAACTTGAAATGATTCCACGATTACCATTACACAGGACAACATGGCCTACTGTAGTAAGGACAGACGATCGCACCTACTACTTGCGGAATAAATACGAGAGAGATACGGGAAGGATCATTAGTGGGCAGCATCACGTACACTGGCTTTCTCCACATGACGGAACTGAGACATGGTGTCCAAAGCGACTAGAGCATCCTCGGACGAGTGTGGTGTGCAAATGAGTGTTTCTGTTCGCAGTCCCGTTGAGACGCATAAGTCGTGTGTTGGTTTCCCCAACCGAACTTCTGTGCCACCAACAGTCAGGGATCAGCTCAGGGGTGCTCTCATCACACGGCCCATGACGCTGGAACAGGTGGCCGATGCAGCTCGGCAATTGCTAGCAGAAAAAGCCGCGACAGCCAACGAGGTGGAGGCAAGCGGACCGAGTGAACTGAATGACCTTCGAAGCGCGGTGGAAAAGTTGACTCAGGAAGTGGCGGCTTTGAAGGTGAAAAAGGAGGAGAACCGTGGCGACATCTGTTACGGATGCGGAAGACGTGGACACTGACGAAACTTTTGCCCACTCGGCAAGAAAAGGTCGTACTTAAATAAACGTTTCGTCGTTTGTTCTTTATTTGAGAAGGGGGATCCGGTAACAAGGACGGTTGATAAGAAAGCGGTTCAGGCTAGGTTAGAAGTCAATGGTAGTTTGGAGTGCTGTTTGATTGACCCTGGGGCCGCGATTTCGTTGACTAGGCCGAGGTCAGGAAAGATTATGTGGCCGTGTGCGATGGTAGACCGAACGGTCGGTGGGTTTACTCTGAAAGTTGGTGGGCTGGCAGAATATGGTGTTCGAGTCGATGGTCAGGTAGTCAAAAAACCTTTCGTCATTGCTCCCGACGCACTTCAGGCTAACTTGGGGGCGGATTTTCTTGACCGCGTTGAGGCCGTAATTGACTCGAAGCATGATAAACGAAGTATGGGGTGGTTCCACTAGTGAGAAAGCGCAAAACTCAGTTTGGACAAACTAAAGTGAAGGTACCCCGAACAATGCCAACTTGTGACAAACAGTTGCTGAACAAAGTGATACTCAGATTTCAGGGATTGTTCACTACTGATCGGGACCCGTACGGCTATTGTAACTGGGTCGAACACAAAATCCCCATCGAGTCAAGACGATTTCGGCCGTTCGGACCCCGAAGATTTCCTTTGCAATTGCAGCCGGAAGTTGAACGACAAGTGAAGGACATGCTGAAGGAAGAAATCATCGAGGAGGCGGACAGCTCGTTCAATTCTCCTGTCTTGTTGGTAAAGAAACCTAACAATAAATTCCGATTTTGTGTCGATTTCAGGTGGCTGAACGAGATAACGATCAATAAAGTCGTAGCAGTCCCGTCGGTGGCGGAGATTTTTGACAAGCCGCAGAACGCCAGGGTGTTTACAGTGTTGGACTTACGGTCCGGATATTGGCAAGTCCCAATCAAACAATCGGATCGAGGTGAAACAGCATTCACAGTGGGTGACAAACAATACCGCTTCAAGCGGATGCCGTTCGGACTTTCAGGCGCCCCTTCACGTTCAGACGACTGATGCTGAAGGTGTTGGACGGAGTGAGCAACACTGTTGTCTATGGAGACGATATCGTCATTTACAGCACAAATGAGACAGAACATGCAGTACACGTTTCAGCAGTGCTACAGAAGATTGAGACAGCCGGCCTCCGGATCAATAGTTCAAAGTCTCAACTGGCGAAACAAACGGTAATACTGCTCGGTCACAAGGTCGGTCAGGGGGAGGTCCAGCCACTGCCCGATAAACTGCTGACAATCGAGACTATTCCGGTGTCAACTTCGAGGAGGATGCTGAGACAGTTTCTCGGTCGCGTTGGGTTTACAGCCGCTTCTTCAAGACCCTCCGTGATCTCGCGAGTCCTTTATACGAAATTCTGAGGAAGGATTGTCAATTTTATTGGTCACAGAAAGCCAACCAAGCGTTTGTCGAGATCCGAGGACAGCTGACCCTGAAATTGCCAGTGACTAGACAGAGCTTCGTTGTCGCAACGGACGCGAGTGATGTAGGAATTGGAGCGGTACTGAAGCAGGAGGACGGTGTTATGGAATACGCCAGTCGGGTACTGAGTCCTGCTGAACGAAACTATTCAACGACAGAGAAGGAGTGTTTGACAGTCGTATGGGCCTTGGAAAAATGGAGGCCGTACTTGATCGGCCGACGTTTCCATGTGGAGACTGACCACAAACCGCTGGAGTGGATTAAATCGGCAAAGGACCTCCGAGGAAGGATGGTTCGTTGGGCGTTATGACTACAGGAGTACGGCTTCACAATTCGCCATGTAGCCGGAAAAGCCAACTGTGTGCGAGATTTGCTTTCCCGAACGCAACACCTGGATGAGGTCCACAAGGACGTGATTGGAGTTAACAGTATCGAACTGGAGAGTGACCCCGGAAAGTTGCAAGCAACACACAGGATGGATACGGTGATCCGGGTGGTGACTGACCGACTCTTGTCGAGAGGACAACCGCCAGAAGACGAAGTGAAGCGAGAATTGAAAGCTTTCAGAATGCACTGGTCCCATTTGCAGCTGAATAATGCCGGAATTTTGATGCGCCACTTGCGGAATGGAATAAACGTGCCGGTCATACCGGCGGAGTTGAGGGCAGCAATTGTGAAAGAATGTCATCAGCTGGATCATACGGGTTGTCATCGAACCTAAGGAATGTTGAAACAAAGTGCATACTGGGCGGGAATGAAGAATGATGTTAACAATCATGTGCGGCGTGTCAGCATTGTCAGTTAGTGAAGAGCACTAATCACCCAAGTCAGTATCACACACAACCAATTCCGGTCGGTAAAATTGGCGAACTGTAGTCGGTGGATGTGATGGGCCCCTTTTCAGTAACGACGTCCTAAATTCAATACATCGTAGTCATGACCGAACACTTCACAAGGTGGATCGAAGCAGCCACTATACCCGATCAGCGCGCAAGCACGGTGTGCAGGGCGGTGATGGAGCACATCGTAGCGGATCACGGAGTACCACGACGCATATTGACTGATCAAGGTCCCTGCTTCGAACGTGCGGAGTCTCGGGACTGTTTGGAGCGTTTGGAAATCAAGAAAATACGCACAACTCGATATCATCCTCAATCAAACGGATTGACGAAGAGGAACAATCCTACAATCAAATAATGGTTGGCTGCGAAAGGGGGAAGCCGGGAGGAGACGTTACAGTTGATTCTGTTCGCCGCAAGGGACAACGAAAAAGTCGCCATTCGTGCTCATGTATGGGCGCGTGCCACGCGTATGCCTTACCAGTGTGACCTCCCGGTGCTTGCTTGAACAAATTCGGCTTAGTGTTTACTTGGGGTCAGTTGTTAGAACATGCCAATAATCCAGTTACCGAACAGCGATTTTAACCGTGCAACCTTGTGTATCGAACACAAGTTGAAATCCCGTTAAGACAACAAAGGGTCAGTACCGGATGGACCCAGCACATCGCAATGTAACCAGTTAGAATTGCTGTTCATGCGATCAACTGTCGTCTCAATCCATTGTAGAAAACATAATAACTGGTACTTTGCGACTGGTGAACAATTTGGTTCCCGCTGGTTCGCGACAAATTATTCCTCAAATAAGGGAGCATTATCCTTGAATCCTATTGCACTGGTGAACCAACAGGTCAAAGATGCCTAGTTAACCACACCGACTACTAAAAGCCACCTTGTTCTTCGAAGTAAACTGATGAGAAACGAAACCAATCGGAGCCAACGGACATGAGTTATCTAGTGTGCGTTAACTTGGCGGAAATAGAACGTTAAGTGCATTGGCTCCTGTAAAACATCTGCACTCTTGCCACGTAAACGAGCACCATCGTTTACCCTCCTTGCAATAAGTTTAGACAATCAGCTGATTTCTATTCTGTCGTGAAGGTTGTTCTTGTAGTCTATCATCTGCTTATTACACCAGGGTGTATACAAATATATATGAACCTATGCTTGGGGTTAAAGTCGTCACAATTTCGGCGAAATGTCGGGTGGGCTACCATGTTTGAAACTGTGGTTGCAATGCTTCATGGCTGAAAGTAGTTCGGCATTAGGCTTATTCTTCAGTCAGTATCGATGATCAGCAGCTCAACTTCTGAAACTCCTTCACGATTATTGGTGTAGCTATATGCCCGTTCAACCATCTTTCCGTTTGTTAAAATTGTGTCGACTCTGTAAAAAGTGAACTATCACCAGAACGGTCAAGTTATTCTCACCTCTGGAGTCCACGGAAGAGTTGAATATTACTGTCGTTTCAAACGTTCATGCGAGTGCGAATCGGTCCGTAAACGTGATAGCATGAAGCCACAAAGCAAACGATACAAGAGCATTAGAGACGAACAGCTGCCTAATGCGATGACAAATGTATAACTCTGATTTAAAATACTGTGGTCCTTCTTGTGTTACTACGATCCGGGCACAGTGTTCTGAAGGTGTAGTGTTCCGACAAAAATCGTTAATACTTTAGCAATAGTATATGCTTGAATCAGTAACACAGGTGCAAGAAACGGGCATAAACCACGTCCCCACCCTGATGCTTGATTTTAGCGTATTTATTACATGTCTATAGAATCACACTAATCACGTGATATGAAAAACACTTGTTTTAATGCCCATTATCAGCTTCATACTAGAAGGCAAAACGCCAGCATGAAGGGAACAGATGCATACAGTTCAATAGAATTCAACATCACTGTAAAATTCGTTTGAATTTTTTGCTTACTAGCACCCTACTTTTCTGTGAGGCTGATGTCGGTTATGACCAGATGAATGCCGTCTTGGCTGCATCTTGAGTTGGAACACTCATACTTACGTCCGACCACCGGCGGTCAATGGCTTTTTAGGAAACACTGTTTCGGATGTATGTAACATTTCATATTTATCCCGCATATACTTACCTGTTCAGGTTTATTGCTGAATATACATTGTCTGTTATGGAAAAATTACCGAGCTTCTGTGCGGTCTATATCAGTTTGATTTGAACTCGAATTTTTGGGTTCCAGTGGTACTTAGGTGACCTATGAGATAACCACATAGTAGGTTCTACAAGTTTGTCCGAAATCATGTCCCAGCACACTGATCCATGTTCATCGGAACTCTCTTAGTATTCCGTAATCGGCACTAAGGGACAGCGACATAAATGGAGGGAGTTGAAAGTAGAGCCAGCGAAAATTTGCATAAAGCAACGGAAAAACGGAAAGGACTAGGAAAAATAATACAAGTGCAATCAATTGTCAGCAAAGATTAATAGGAACGTAAGCCTCTAAGTGATCGCAATAAGTCACCTTTGAAATCACCATTTCTTAGTGGAACGACTGAGCGTCAGATGGACCTGCCCATTCCAGAAACACAGCGATTGTCTGAAACTCCCAAGTCACTCCTGTCGTTTACCACGGTGTTTGATTTAGGCGCCGGGAATCGAGTCAGACAGGTCTCACTGTAATATAACACTGCCAATGGAGAAGACCGAGGCTATCATGCCGGTTTTTTCAGAACCACATAGTAATAACTCGTCATAATCTTGAACCGCTGTTCAACGATGATTCTAGAGGAACCTGCCAACGCCACTCGTATGAAACACGGTGAGTTGTCAATAAGCTTAAATTCTGAACGACGTGGCAGTTCCAGACAGACGATTGCAAAATAGAACTCAGTTGACATTAAGAACAACACCCATGTACAAAGTGACATACCGAACACAAGTAACGCGCATGACTGCCGCTTTCGTTGTTCTGTTTTCGAAGACACTTTTCTGATCGATGCCCACTATATTTTAGTACATCGATAGGGGAACAGTTTGAAATCGCACACATTAGAAAATTATATCTCTAGTGCTTGAAATCCAACCATATGTCCATGGAATGCGGGTCAGACAAGAGTGACAAAGCTCAATGATGTGGGTGGAAACACTGTCGCCTGCTACAATCCGGCCCAGCTGCTACCGCCTGAGAAACCATTTCCCGTTACCAGCCAACACGCCGTTGGATTACACCTGTATGGTGCACCTCAAACTTCCACAGATAAACCTCATTACTTTCACCGTCATTTGTGTCACCTTGTCTTACGCAGAGAAAATCGTTTAAACTTATGCGATTCTAGAGAACATATCTGATTGCACCCTTATTAATGAGTCAGTAGTCGCCCAACTTGCAATGCATCAAAGCCAGACGCATCTCACACTATGTACACTGACCACAGCACTATGTTTAATTCATTTCGACGTGACCTCCATTGGTCCTAAGGCAGTCACTCACATTCAGCAAGGATGGTCAATGAAGACGCTGCCTAAAATACATACATTTCGTCAGAGTACTCAACAATTAATGTTATAGCTTCATGTAAATGATATATCGTTTGACCCATAGTGAAACTCGACATCGGTGTCTAGATCACACGACATTCCAAAAACTCACATGGTAATTGTTTACCGGAGGGGAAAGAGACACAAAAAGCACATGAGTATGACACACTTGAAGGAACATACTAACAGTAGCTTTTGTATTATTATCCTCATGAATGCATTAAAGAAAGTTATTCCCAAGACCTAGTCTCCTAAATGCAAAGCTGTCATGTTATGTCACATTTTGACCAGGTCTCCTGAGGTTTTCTGTGTTTTTACTGGAGTGGAAAGGTTCACGTATTCAAATTCATTAGAAGGCACGCATCCCAACGAAGCTGGCTACATGAACACAATATTTATCGATCCAGTTTCGGAGCTATCGTCATCTGCATGATTTGTTTCTAATGCTCAATAGTAGTAGATGCGTCGCCAAACTCGATCTGGCAAGTTTACCTGCAAGTTCAATTCGACAAAAATCTCAGAGGTTCACTGACTATCAACACTTCTCGGAGATAATCCAAATTTGGAGTGAAACCAGCGCCAACAGTCTTCTGGCAAACCATAGACACGATGCTGACTGACACCTCGAGGGTTACAGTATACCTCGACGAAATCACTGTGATGGGCATCAATCCTGTTTATTTGTAAGTAAAACTTGTTCGTCTTCGATCTGAAAAGTACAACACGTTTATACATTCGTTCAAGTATTTGGGATTTATTATCGAACAGCATGACCACCACCCTGACCCAGCCAACTTCGAGGCAACCAGATGAATGCTTTATCCAACCGATACCCCAACTTTGCGATTATTCTCAGGATTGGTAAGCCACTAAGATACCTTTTTCCCTGCAATGCACCACATCCGGGGGCTGCTAAACGAACTTTTGAGACAGGATGCAATGTGGAACTGGCCTGCTGAACACCAAAATGCTTCGTTTGTGCTAAGGCTACGCTTGCTTCAGATCTGCTTCTTACCCACTCAGACCCTATATCGGATGCCTCAAGCTAAGGTATTGGAGCGGTCATCTCACCGGCTCTCGGACGGTTCTGAAATTGTAACAGCTCATGCATGCAGGACATTAACCGACTCAGAAAGGAGTTACTGCCAAATCAATCATATTGAAGATAAAAAACCGCACAAACTGCTGTTTGGAGTTCATTCAACCCCGTTCACCGATCAAAAGCCACTGATTGCAGTATTTGGATCAAAGAATGAAGTTCCAATATGTATATCAAAAAGCCCCTAGTGTTGGACAACCAGGATCCTTAGCTCCAATTTTACCAGCAAGTGCCAATCAACAATCAGCATCGGACAAGTAAAGGCCTAATCACGAGTGATTGCTTCGCGCACCACAGAAAACGAGCATAGCATTGATGCCACCATTTCAGTGATGTGAATCATACGACAACGAAAACAATCAAGAACCTTTCAGTAACAGCGCCATTATTCTAGCAATCGAAAAAAAGACATCAAACCTTACTAACTCTTCAGCGCTATTTTCGTAACCGACGGCCACAACATCACATTGATAGTGAGATGAAGCAAAATTTCCAACGAAGAAACTACTTTGCTGTTGTCGATTCCCGCATCTCAGTCGACAAATGTGCGAGTGGTTCATCTGGCCTCAAACCGCAGGTTCTGCAATAATTCTATCGCAGCCGTCGCGATGTCGTTCGGATGAGGGCATTGAAAAGCACTCAAGTGTATCAGCCTTACGTCGATTCTGACATCAAGAAACCCTATGAAAGCTGAATTTCAGCCGTGACCAGTGCCCAAAAAGCTATACATTCGCGTACACGGCCAAAACTTCTTAGTGCCTACCGATACATACAACAAACGGCTAGAGATTTGCCTAGTTCAATTAATGCCGGCAACTTCCATGGTGCGGAAACTGGGCCAAATATCAGCTGTTGTAGATTGTCGGGAATAATTGTATCAGACAACGGAATCCAGTTTACTTTCAACCTATTCACGGACTAACACAAACGGAATTACACTAATCACGTAAGAACACCCCTCACTGTCCACAATCTGCTGCTCTAGGTGAGCGATTCGTGGACATGTTCAAAATAGCCCCATCAAAAAGCCGAAAAGTGGCATACGGCCGATGCCCCTGAAACGTTCTTTCTCAATGACCGAACTCCGAATCGATAGGTTCTACAAGGAGAATCTCTAGCTGAAGCTTTGGTGGGAGCAGACTATGAATAACAAATGATCAACTACATCTTTCCAGGCCGTCGGCGGCTCGATCTTGCTCGTTTGAGATTGGCCATCTGGTACTGGAAAGGAACTATCGTGGGATGGAGACTGCATGGACACACGGGCGAAGTGGAAGCTGTCGGAGGACAGTGCTGTATGAATTTCAAGTTGGCTCACATGCCTGCAGGTGGCATGCCACTGAGATCAGACCGTTTGGGGGAGCAAACCGGCATTCAGAAAAGCGAGGACTATCGCTGAAAGTGCTACTATTGCGTGTCGGTTGTCAGGAGGCTCGTCAGAGAAGCAGGATGCTAAGGTTTAACAGAAGTCACCAAAAGCTGCCAGCAGCTCGACAATCAAACTGCACCATAACCACTGTAATTCCACCCCACAGTAGTCCTCACTCACGCACCTACGATCAACAATTCAAAGGAGGTTAGGTGGCCCATAGTCTAACGAAACCAAATTCGTTTTAAACTCATTTGACCTTATACTCCGTTTTGTGAATGCGAGGGTACTCTAAACTCTGTTATATTGTCCTCCAGAGTTTTCCTCAAACTGAACATTTTTAACTATTTTTTGCTTCATGACGTAATTGCTCAGCAACAAAGGTATTATTTACGGTCTCACTGAATGTATCCAGTTTCGATATTTTCGGGTGTCTCATTCGTCTCCAGAATTTCATTCGATCGTGATCACTCACTTCATACTGATCTTTCCAAATATCTACCTACATCCTCAGCTAGATCTCATCTAACCCCGCACACTACCTCGATACCCAGAAACAGTGTTGCTTGAGAAATTTACACACACATTTTGTTCCGTTGGTTGTACCATACCAGCTCTGTTTTGCATAAGTCGTTTTTTCAGGTGAATCATTCTGGGTCGTTGGTTCTTCAGTTGACCACAGTGGCAGTAACCAACGGGATAGAGTGTATCAAAACAATATCTGCTGTCAGTTTTCTACGGTAAAATTGATTCATTCCGGAACCGTCCTTCACAGCGACGCGTACAGAACATGCAATGCCCCGGACTCGCGCATAACCTCTGAACAGATGACCAGATTATGTGGATATTGACAGTGGGGTAAACACAAACGTGTAAATCTTCAAGAATTAAATACAAGAGCTGTGAACAAAATCGGGGCTAAGAGCGAAACACCTGTGTTCCATCGTCAAGAACTCATGTCATGTGAACGTTTTCCCTAACGGTTCTGGAATATTCTCTAATCCAACTGTCGCTCTACACAGGCGAGTTATGAACCATCACTTTTGTGTGAGTTGAACTTGTATAACTGGTCGCCAGTTGAGACACATCGTAGGAAGTAAACCTCACTAACAAAGCATCCAATAGACGAATCTAGGATGCCACGTCTTCCGGTGATCTGAACCCACCAAACCATTGGAAACGTCAAAGAAACCTCACACGACACTATTTTTGTTGCGGATGGATGAATTAGTTTTCTAAGGGGAGATTGCATTTGTTTTGTTCGGTACTTGTTACTCACAGGGATGTTGAACGTTTGACTGCAAGCACCAATGAATAAGAACAAGTCCCACCCTTAAACTTTCAGTCCATTTCGAGAGCCAAATGCTTAAAACGACCACTCTTGAACTGTCGTAGAGTTGTCTACCAACAATCCCATAACCGTTGCGATTACGGACTGTGTCCGTCACTGTGAAGCCACGCGCAGATATTGTTGGCTGAAACGACAGACCTCCGGACAGAAATGTAAACGGCTCTTGGAGGTCATTAACTTTAATGTGTGAATCGCTATGTCTACCCAGCTGTTGCAGAGACTAAGGCTAACTTTTAAATCACTGCAGTCATGGCTGTGATTTTGTGGACTCGTTCATGGGTGTTAAGACTGTACTTACTAGACGAGTTAGAAAGGGTCTGTTAAACTCATTTAAGCCTAACAGGGACAGACTTGATTTAAAATGCGCTCAAATGTCATAACTATCGACTAGATACACTAGGTCATGAAGTAAAAACGTGAAACAGGAATATAGAAAAGTCTTTCCAGTCAATAAGGATTGTTTTATTCAGGAGCAAACTCGGTTGCAGTCTGCCACTGGGTCCAGCAATCACCGTTACTGAAATCGACGAGACACACCAGCATTGGAGCTGCCTATAACTGGAACCTCTGTCTGGTAGTCGTCTTTCCCTAAACTATATCTGCATGTCGCCGTACTGTGTGCAACATTAGGCATCAAGTTCTATGAACGGTAACTCTCGTCTGGAAATGAAATACGATGCTGAAAAACAACCGCTCCCGTTCCTCACATAACCTCTCACGTTGATTTACCTATTGGGGGTGATTACAGTCCAGTCTTAATCAGACACCATTCGGGTGCAGCAACCGAGCACATACGATGTCACCCGATTGACTCGTGAGGGGGGAATCACGTGTGCTAACGGCATATCGAAAGTACATGGTCTCTATATGTGGCCATTCCGATATAATCTACACATCTGGTTTGTTGGTGGACTGCAATAAGTTCAGATCCGGGAGATATTTTGATACACGTAGAAACGAGCGCACGCCGAAGTGGTTCTCTAATTTCGGATTTGATTGTACCATAACAGATCACCCAGTAAATCCAAGGGCCGCCTTCAAATCCCAGCTGAATCGAGCACTTCACACTGAGAAAACCGTCACCATATTGACTGAGTCCCAATAAGTACACACAAAAACAGCCAGTGAACAATCTTTATTGAGTTTGTAGAGCTACGAGTGTTTTCGCCCAATTTTGCTTCAGCTCAGTGTGAATTTTCCAAACTAGTTCACTTCTAGAATTCTGACGGATCAACATTCCATATAAGTCGAGCATACGTACGTGCCCCCAGGTTACGGTGATCCGATAATCACACAATGATGCCTACCGCCAGCCCACGCGCGCAGTTATCACGACACTGTCTCTCGCACATTGTTGAGCAAATCTGCTGTTCGTGGGACCGAACCCACATCATCGATTCGATAAACATTTCCTAGATTGTGCGGAACTTACAATCATTATCACTCAATTTATACTATTGGGTCGACTGTAATGTCCCTCCGACTTGAAGCAGTTCAACTGTTCTACATCATTCCCAAGCTCTCTATCACTGAATATGCTTCAGCCGTATCGTCTTACTGGGCTTTCCGTCGCCCGGATGACTGTCTCAGTCACATCCACACTAATTTCGCTTCACCACTTGACACCCTCTTGTTCATGTCAACCTTAAAAGTATCCGACGGGCTGCAAATGAAATGGCATTGTGCAACACCTTTTGTCCACTATCAACTTGTGAGATATAATTCACAAAATCCTGAAATATAAACTTACATTATGAAAATCGAGGTGCCCAAAACATGAAATCAAACAATCGAGAGTGCAAAGTCATCATCTCTAAGATAGTGTACCACCCATGGCTTTCGAGTATTTTCACTTCACAGTCAAACAACAGTAACAATCAGGCCAGTAAACCCGATGAGCCGTCATCTCTTTTAATTTCTCTAGTCACAGCTTGGATCATAGGAAAGATAAACCCACATAAAGAGCAGATTTAATCAGCTTATCTAACTCTAGAGAGGAATAATCAAATTGGCCGGGGCGCGAACCGAAAATCGCAGGCGTAGCCAAACGTTACCAGAAAGAGGAATCACTAAATTCAATAAAATAATATTCAATAAAATCCATAGTATATCTTTTGCAGGTTATAGGTACAAAACCTAAAAAAATTTCCCCATCGTCAAGATGTACACTCGACAGTTTGTCATTCTCAAGGCCCGAGAAATGAAACTAGTACTCAACAGGCGGTGTTGCGGAGTGAAATTGTTATTCGGGTTTAACCATACTGAATCACACCGGGTTTCTTTCCTTATAAATAAATCGGATTGTGGAGATATTGGCGACGGAAATCTGAAAGACCAGTCTTCAGATAAACTGTGCACATAAGTTGTATTTAACAAAGTTTCACTAGACAGTAATGGAAGAATTCATCAGTTACAGTGTATTATAGGCCATGTAAATACGGTCGCTCAGTGCGCTTCCCAAACATCTGGAAAAGAAAGAGAGGAGAAGAGGTAGATGTTGAAGTAAGACAATAAGCGCTGGCTACGTAGCAGTCGACGGAGGCGAACAAATGTACTCACCTTCAAGTTAAACGTGGGAAAGAGAAAATGTCCAAATACACCTGGATGATTTACGTGAAAGATATTATCCTCTCTTGTCAAACGTCAAAAATTTCCCATCGTGTAATCGTACGGTCTCTGCACTACTTTGTAAGACAATCACCGATAGCATGAAGAGGACAAATCAATTGCTCGCGAAAGTCACCAATGAAGTCTGATCATCATCAACAACAACAGTCATGAACCAAACCGGAAGATGCTGTAGATCGGACCGCCGCACGCCTTAGCAGTAACGTGGAAGCATGCTAGATGAGGTAAACGTTACCAAAAAAGTGAACGTTGGTAAAAGAAGACCGGACGAAAGAACTAGAAGTGGTATGATTCCACTTACGTCATTCACTACAAGACACCACCATCTCGGATAGCGTTTCTAAATAGCGATTTGAGTGATCACGGAAACCCCATTCAGGCAGACAAACCATATCCACCTTCTTGAGTTGAACAGTCAGGGCCGTCATATTTCCTGATTACATTGTCGCTTGACCAACACGCAGTTTCATCCAACTGGTGGTGGTTACAGTATAGAACGTCCGGTATGGTTGTAGAGTTTTTCTCTTGTTTTGTTCACAAACGATGCTTCACCATTGTACAACAACGTTTTTAGCATCATCTCTGCAGGTTGTTCGAATTGACTAAAAAATGACCTTGCAATTACAATAAAGTTTTGTGCACGCACGCCTTTCAGCTCTCCTTCCTGTGGCGAAGTTGCTTGACGATACTACACGGATCTCATCCGTTTTTAGCTCCGTGGTACTCCGAACATCGTCGCAGCACCTACCGCGTTTCAGCCGCTCATAGTAATCTCGGAATACCCTCGCTTCCTGGATACTGGTAATTTGGAATGTTGCTGTGGTGGTCTTCTTGAACCCTTACTGTGAGTCAAGCCTTTATTTCCTATAACTTGCTAAACCCCTGTAACTGTCCTGTTGCATTCTATCATTTTGGGTTACTGAACTTGGTGAAAAACGTCTGCGCTCACTTAGGGTAGTCTGAGACTGTTTTGAACCTCTACAAATTGGTGAGCCCGAATTATTCGATTTCTCACATTTTTCCGTCTTCATTATCCGGCGAACTGGTTGTTTCCCCACCTTGTGTGTATTTTTTTTTCGGCGTTCGGTTTGATCGCCACAAATTCCTTATTGCCTCATTAACTTTGCGTGTTAAACATCGTCCGCTGCTGCTATGTCCGACTACGACGATTCAACTGAGCAGCTGACCGCATCCGTGCACATCAAACTGCCTGAATTTGGAGTCAGTAACCCTCGTTTGTGGTTCGGACAAGTTGAAGCTCTCTTCCGGACGAGGCGCATCAAGTCACAGACCATGATGTACTCCTACATAGTTCAGTCCATCCCTACTGAAATTGCCGAAGAGGTCTCGGATCTCATTGACAACATGCCTGAAGACCAGCCGTACGATAAGCTGAAAGACGCCTTAATTAGCAGGGTAGGTGTTTCTGAACAGCGGAAGCTAGACCAACTATTTTCCGAAATTGAGCTGGGTGACCGCAAACCATCCCAGCTGCTACGACACATGAAACAGCTTCTCGGAGGCAGGAAGATGGATGACACCATTTTTCGACAGTTATGGATGAAAAATCTACCATCATCAACTCGTGAGATTCTGGCTACATTCAGCAGTGCTGTGCCTATAGAGGAGCTTGCAGATGCAGCTGACAAAATGTTGGATGTTCAACGTAATCCCCAGTTAGTAAACACAGTCGTTAACCAACCTCACGACGATTTGCGACATCAGGTGGCGTGTTTGACCAAACAGGTCCAGTCATTGGTTCACTCTCTGCACTCTCGGTCCCGCAGACCACGCAGTCGATCTACAGCACCTTCCCGACGTCCAACGACACTAGCACACAACAACCATAACTATTGTTGGTATCATCGTACTTTTGGCCACCGAGCAAAGAAGTGCACTCAGCCCTGCACATTCACTACTTTACCGACCGCACAGGGAAACCCAGTGACCGGCCAGTGATGGCGACGGCTGTGCCTGGTGTCTCCTTCAAATGTCGCCTTTCCCACATCACAGACAGATCTACAGGTTACAACTTCCTAATCGACACCGGCGCTCAGGTCAGTGTAATTCCATGCACTGTAGGCGACCGCCAGCGTTGTAAGCCCATTTTCTCCTTACAAGCCGCTAACGGAACCCCCATCCAGACGTACGGTCGACGTTCGCTCACTCTCGACCTTGGACTACGACGTCAGTTCCGCTGGATTTTTCTGGTAGCAGACGTTCAGACCGCAATTCTGGGTGCCGATTTCCTATCCCACTTTGGTCTCTTGGTTGATATTCAGCACCACACGCTTTTGGACAGCTTGACTTCCTTGAGTGCTAAAGGCAAATTAACCACCATGAATTCCATCGGAGTCCATATGGCGGTGCCCAAACCCTCAAGATATTCCCGGCTGATCCAGCAATACCCGCAGCTCATAAATCCGTCGTATCACCCACATTCTTTGAAACACGACGTTACACACACCATCGTGACCAAGGGACAGCCAGTGACCGCTCGCCCCAGACGTCTCCCTCCCGAAAAGCTGAAGATTGCCAGGGCGGAATTTGACCACATGCTTCAACTTGGCATCATCCGTCCATCCAAGAGTGCATGGTCTTCCCCTTTACATTTGGTTCCTAAGAAAACACCGGGTGATTGGAGACCGTGTGGTGACTTCCGAGCGCTCAACAATGCCACCGTACCAGACCGTTATCCCATTCCCCACATCCACGATTTTTCCTTGTCTCTACATTCTAAATGTGTTTTCTCTAAAATCGACTTGGTGCGTGCATATTACCAAATTCCCGTCGCTGAGGAAGACATACCCAAGACCGCGATCACGACTCCCTTTGGTTTGTATGAGTTCCTTCGAATGCCCTTCGGACTTCGGAATGCAGCCCAAACATTCCAGCGTTTCATGGATCAAGTTGTACGTGGTCTGGATTTTGTCTTCGTTTACCTCGACGATGTGTTAGTTGCCAGTCGTTCCCCCGAAGAACATGAAACGCATCTTCGTCTTTTGCTGGAGCGGTTGAATAAATACGGGATTTCCATCAATTTAGCAAAGTGCGTTTTTGGCGTCTCGTCTCTTGAGTTCCTTGGACATTTTATAGACGCAACTGGCATCAAACCCTTAGACACCAAGGTGCAAGCGCTGCAAGAGTACCCCATTCCTGATTCCATCAAAAAACTTCAACGGTTCATTGGAGTTGTTAACTATTACCGTCGTTTTATTCCTCACTGCTCACAGCTTCTGAAGCCGTTAACCGATCTGCTACGTGGTTCTAAAACGGGCGTTATTTTAAGTCCTGAAGCGCTACAAGCGTTCAACGACGTTAAGAAAGCGCTCAGCGAAGCGACGTCCCTTGCTCATTTTAATCCACAGCCGACCGCTCATCTGATTCTTTCAACTGACGCGTCTAATCATGCTGTCGGTGCAGTGCTTCAGCAGTACGTCAGTGGTGAATTGCGACCAGTCTCATTCTATTCACAAAAGCTATCACCCGCTCAAGCTAATTATAGCACCTTCGGACGTGAGCTGCTTGCTATTTACTTGTCCATTAGACATTTTCGTCACTTGTTGGAAGGAAGGAACTTTACTGTTTTAACAGATCACAAACCTTTAATATACGCCTTCAATGCCAGTCAGGATAAATATTCTCCTCGCGAAATTCGACATCTCGATTTCATAGCGCAATTCACAACGGATATCCGACACGTCCATGGAAACTCCAATGTGGTTGCTGATGCGTTCTCAAGACTACATGTTAACGCGGTTTCTGGCCTGCAAGACATAAGTCTCGAGAAAATTGCTGAAACTCAAACGTCTGATCCTGACTTTCCATCCATTTGCACCCCACCCTTTCAGTGTTCTCGTATTCCCTTACCATCTTCCGAATCCACTATCGTATGTGACACTTCCGCGGGCATACCACGTCCAATTCTACCCCTTTCTCTTCGTCGACCCATTTTTCTCCATTTGCATTCTTTGTCCCACCCTGGTGTCCGCGCCACACTCAAATTAATTGCTGCCCGTTATGTCTGGCCTAATATGAACAAAGATGTGCGCTGGTGGACTAAATCATGCCTTCATTGCCAGAAGAGCAAGGTACATCGCCACACCGTCACCTCTCCTGGAAATTTCCCCACTCCGGACGCACGTTTTTCTCACGTCCATGTTGACCTGGTTGGCCCATTACCCCCATCAAACGGCAAAACGTTCCTGTTTACATGTGTCGATCGATTTACACGATGGCCTGTGGCCGTTCCCCTTAGTGACATTTCGTCAGAGACAGTCGCTAGAGCGTTCCTTGAACATTGGATTGCCAATTTTGGCGTTCCGTTGTTCGTTACTACAGACCGAGGCTCACAATTCCAGTCAGCCCTTTTCCGCGACTTAACTCATCTGTTGGGTTGTGAACACATCAGGACGACTGCATATCATCCTGCCTCTAATGGGATTGTTGAACGTTTTCACCGACAGTTGAAAACATCTCTCATGGCACAGTCCACACAGAGTTGGACAGAGCGCTTACCACTCACTTTACTGAGCATCAGATCTGTCCTGAAGGAAGATATACAATGTTCCACCGCTGAATTAGTCTACGGAACATCACTTCGCCTGCCAGGTGATCTTTTCGACCAAAACACACAAGCTGCAATAGATCCGTCGAACTACGTGCGCCGCCTCAAGTCGCACATGGAAACACTCCGTGCCATTCCGACTCGGCAGCATTCCTGGCCTCAACAACTCAACAAGGACTTGCTGACTTGCACTCATGTTTTTATTCGTTGTGACTCAGTTCGGCGCTCACTTCGACCACCTTACGATGGCCCATTTAAAGTGATCTCACGAACGGACAAAGTTTTCACGATTGAACGTTCCGGAAAGCAAGTTACTGTGAGTATTGACCGTCTCAAGCCGGCCTACGTCGACACGCACTGGGAATTTCCCTCTCATACATGTAGCCATGGAGCCGAACCGCAAAACCCTGAAGCATCTATCCCTTCCATTCCCCACACATTCGACTCTTCAACCGCAATCGACAGTAATGACAAAGGAGCATCTTATCCCCATCCGTCTACCGAACAGACTCATACAACATTATCAACCTCCCCTCACCCATCTCCACTTCGTCGAACTACGCGTTCCGGTAGACATGTTACCTTACCAGCACGTTTTCGTTGACAATTTCCATGTTCCTCCCTCTTTACTTATCGCACGATTATCGAGCATTTTAGCTTTCACAAATGCTCTGGAGGGGGAGCACTGTAGAGTTTTTTCTCTTGGTTTTGTTCACTAACGATGCTTCACCATTGTACAACAACGTTTTTGCGTCATCTCTGCAGGTTGTTCGAATTGATTAAAAATGACCTTGCAATTACAATAAAGTTTTGTGCACGCACGCCTTTCTGCTCTTCTACCTGTGGCGTAGTTGCTTGACGATACTACACGGATCTCATCCATTTTTAGCTCCGTTGTACTCCGAACATCGTCGCAGCACCGACCGCGTTTCAGCCGCTCACAGTAATCTCGGAATATCCTCGCTTCCTGGATACTGGTAATTTGGAATGTTGCTGTGGTGGTCTTCTTGAACCCTTTCTGTGAGTCAAGCTTTTTATTCCTATAACTTGCTAAACCCCCGTAACTGTCCTGTTGCATTCCATCATTTTTGGTTACTGAACTCGGTGAAAAACGTCTGAGCGCTCACTTAGGGTAGTCTGAGACTGTTTTGAACCTCTACATGGTTAACAATCAACTGGCCCAACCATCACCAGCTGTGCAACGTGAGTAGCTGACCAATTGAACGCACATCCACAGCGTTCCACAATATGGGCCGACGAAGGACCGTGTTGCTCACCCGATCGGTTCACTCAATGTGGGCTAGTTTGCGGAGGCAGTGACGGTCAAACACAAGTCTGTTGACACCTTCGTTGTGAACAAACCACGTTCCCGAATCGCAGCGCAAAATGGAACGCAAACTAGCATTACATACCCATCATTTTAACGAAAACCAAACATCTCTTTGACGCCACAGATGATGCAGGTTGGCAAAGTCAACTCATGTCGTTGCTATCCCCACTAACATATAATTAGCCGTATTACAAACTGACGAGATGGTGCTGACCAAGTATGTGAAACTCTCCACAATCTCGATCGGATTGCCTGCAATAGAGAAGGTAGAAGTGAAAATACGCCCGCCTTCAAGCAGCGCTTTACACTTTGAAGGTGCGAAGCGCATTCCATACAAACCAGCCCGATCACTTACCTTGTTCAGCATGGTCTGCGTGTTTTCAGTATAGAGGCTAACTAAGACAACGTCAGCCGCATAATCCATGTCGGTCAGTCTAGCTCTAGAAATAATTTCAACACCAAGCTCGCTGAACTCCCCGAGCGTACACTCCAGAATGCCGTCCATGACACAACTGATAAAGAAGAGGGATGTGATGGACACCGGAAACAGTTGTCCATAAACTCTCACCCTGCTTGTAGAGTGGACATACGGTGACCTTTCACAGATTCACGTATTTTCTTCGTACTCCCTCGCGCAGAAAACAGTTTCAGAGAACGTTATGAACATGTGAATCGAAAGGAGCCTTTAGGTCCGAAAAGATCACGACCGCCGGTTGCTTGTAAGAGTGCCGATGTTCAACGATCCGTCGCAGGGTAAAAGTGTGATCAACACACCCTCGACCGGACCAGAATCCTGCCTGGTCTTCGCCTATCCGACTTTCTCCGAGCTTAGTGAGATGACGTAAAATGAAGCCAGTGAGTAAGTTGGATGCAGCAGAAGCAATTCCAATGAGTCCCAGTAAGTACGTAATGAACTGTTTTTGAACAAAATTGAATTCGTGGCACCTTTCGAAAAGTAGCCGACTGAAAATTCCATGGGAATGCAACAGATGCAATCAGTTGAGGGTAATGTTCAGTTTACAGGAATAGCAAGATCCACTACCACTTATTAGAAGTATTATCTTTAAACCTTACAAAATACCATCGTGTACACCTGGTGATAAGATATCCGCACCAAATTTAGTAAGAGTGAAGTTGAATAGTTTGGGCGTCGTGTTTAACATGTTATTGATAAACAGATTGGGAATAACACAACGTTATGAGCAAGTACAATACTATACGTTTCAACCACCACTCCTGAGGAAGGCCACTCGAGGTGGTTGTAACGTAGAGTATTAAAACTTGCTCGTAACGTTGTCATTCCCAATCTGTTTATCAATAAACCTGGTGATATTTATGCTGAAGCTCAGTATGAGAACCGTGCCAATCAATTGTGTGACTTCCGACCAACCAGCGCTGACAACTTAGACTCGTTGGAAACTAAATTCGCCGATACAGATTATGGGTTTGTCATGACTCCAACCAACGGTCAGTGCGCCAACAGCAAGCCACACTTACAATCGTTAAGAAAGCTTAAGTTAAAAACGTTGTAATGCTCAAGCCGCACAAGGGTTCTGGGACCATCATTTTAGACAAAGGTGCTTGTGTACAGGTGCTGTGAATATTGGATGAACAAACGAAGTTTCAACGATTAGACAGAGTGGACAATATTGCTGAAATCGAAAGCCGGACAACATATGCAGCTGCATATACGGTTGCGGATTATTGACAGAGTAAACTACAAATCACAAACTATGTGTATCGCCAACAACCCAGCTCCACGGCCTGCGGAAGATACATTGGTGTGGGATGTCGCTTAGGCCAACATTGGCCATGACAAATTCCCCTTACTATAGGCAGGTACGCTGGTTAGTCGTTAGTCTAACTTCGCTGAAACGAAAATTTCACGCGAAGTCCATCAACGATTCTTTCCACTTGATCAGGCTTAGATAACCTCAATCTTGCTAATGGACAGATTTGCTCGGGGTAGACGTTAAGTCGCAGTTCACAGAAGTTGCTCTGCACGAAAGGATCGACTACAATTGTGGGCTCGTCGAAGGGAATCACGTTGTACTGCCACTCTCGACCGATACACTGAAGTAAAATTTGCTGCTGTGAACTGAAAATGTTAGATTTCGTTTTCTCCATCGGTTTTACCGTCAATCAAATAGATTAGCCATGGAAATTAGCAGACTTTTATGACAACAAATGAGCAACGGAGCTATGGCGATAGCAAGCTAGTCACATGACAAGTGTTACTTCCATGGCTCGAGATGTTTTGATTACAAGAGCTGTTTATAGGAAATCCACGTGGCCCGGCCAATGCTTAAACTTCAGCAACTTCACATCAGTCCAAAATAAACGAACATTAGTGAATACACTGTTCACATGAGCAAGACAAATCGGCAAGCATGACAGCCTTGTGGGGGAACTAGACTTGATCACCTCTGTTCTACAACCAAATGGTAACCCCCAGAATGCCCACAGAAGAGCACAGTAGACAAAAAACATCATCCGAAGTGGTGATTTTCGCAGTAAAAAGAGCCCACATAGTGCTGTCCCTCAAGGATTACTACGTCATGTAGCAAACAAGACGGAGATCGAGAAATTCACTTTAAACGAATATTTGATGCAGCTGAACTCTGTGCAATCTCTTGGACACAAAAACCGCCAGTGTCTTCAATCAAAGGAAATAAGCTCATCGGTACCAATTCACATAATTTTTTTAACAATTTACATGTAACTGCGGATAAAGTTACAAGGGCAGAACCGGAAGATGCTTAATCTTCAGAGTAAAGGAATATTTGCCTAAATGGCTGAAAAGTCCACGTTACCGATGAACACCAATGCTGCTGAAACAAGTAAACATTTCCACTAGTCTCTAGACACGCTCTGACTACTAGTCACGTCATTGATCCAACTTGTGCATTCAAAATCTTGTTATGTCCTTCTAATCCAAGACTTTGGCAGTTTGTTGGAGCGGTTGCAATCAATTGTCTCAAGCCATCTCTTTGCTCGTGAACCTGACCTTTTCCTGAACTTAGTGACCTATCTTAACCCGCTGAGTGACTACCTACCTCCTTAATTGATTGCCATTGAAAAAACCGACTCATGTTATTATAAGTTTGGTACTGACAAGTTAATGCGAGTCTTTATGCTCTGACTTCTAATCAAGAGAAAAACTAGTTGAACTAATAACGAGACTGTTCATGACGGTGAAGAACTGGCTTTGACTTGCCTGTTGGTATTCGCAACTTTTAAGGAGGCCAGCATGCTTTTCTTTGCTTGTATCGTAGGCTGCGAATCGTAGGCCTGAAAAAGACTGAGAAATAATGGACGGGAAAGTAACAACTGCTTTCTAAAGACAGGGCAGGCTAATAAAACACTTTGGTCCACTGGTTCTAGAGCTAAGGGAAACATCAAAACTAACCTCAGTGGTGTGGGGTAGGTGTCCAGCACAGCGGCCACTTTGCAACTCGAGCAACCATGTATTTGCAACAGCTGTCGGGCGAACATATCACGGACAGTTGGATCGGGGGATTTATTGGCAAGCTGAACAAAATCTGACCAACGAAGACCATGCAATGACCCGTTTGAATCACGCTTCGCAACGCTAGGGGAGCATATGTACAGATCGAGCTGAAAGAAAAACAACCGAACTGAAGACTTGGCGAGCGTTACACAGAACCCAACGAGCGGACATACTCAATGGTACTATGTACGGCATGACGGAAAGAAATTCGTAGCACCTGAAACACGATGACGGATTATCAAACAATAGACCGAAGGTAGGTGTAACAAGCGAGGTGGCAAGCAATTTGCAATTTGGTTCACAGAATAATTTATAACAACTGTGGTGCACACAAGAACTTCATGGTGAGGGTCCGCCAAACTTAAAACCGCTGGTTAGAAACACCACATGGGATGGCAACATGCTTCAGCCAATAACGCACCTGTATCCATGACATTTTTGAGTTATTCCACATGACTGTTGAATTGAGCGGAGGTCCGAGTCGCAGCACCAGATGGTCAGGCTCAAGGTCGTCGTGAATGAATAACCACTCAGTGCGTTTCCGACTACCGACAACGACAGCCTAGCGGTCAACACAATTGCTTGGTTGCAACGCTACGATGACGAGAATAAGCGAAGATGAGTGAAGACTACAAATCTGAGTCGAAAATGAGGCTATGCCTCTAGATGCAATCATAACACTGACTGTGATGGGCTGTCAAGTCCAGACGTATGGGAATACTCGTTTCCATAATGGGGCTTGATCAAACTAACATCAAGTTCACACCATTTTTGCCCATAATGGAGATTTTTGAAACTAGTACGGTCCGTTAACTAACCGATCAAAACGCGCGCAGTTGGATGGAAATAAGGCATCATAAAATAGAAGAAAACGTGAGATGTCCATGAAACTTACCGAGCACTGGCGATGAAGAGTTTCAGTGAGCGCAGCAAGTAGGTCCACTGTGTCTTCCGGACATCGTGTGACCATCACTTGAAAACCGTCGATAATCTAATGACGAATAAAGAAGCCGTATCATATAGCACGATAAGTGTCAGTTAGTTTCAACTGAAGAGAAATGAAAAACAGACAAACCTGGTCCAGATTGTGGATGATGAGGTCATCGAATGTTGAAACATAGAAATAACATCGCTTCATCTCAATTTTAAAAAGTTGGCCGACAACTGAGGAAAGCTGGGCACTAAACGACCACGAATGAACACTGACCAAATTCGACCATATCCTTCAGTGTTGAATAGGGTTAACAAAAAGCATCACAACTGATTCTGTTAGTTTTTACATCATGAACATTTTAAAATTTGCCCGTAAAGATGGAGCAGAGACTAATAAGCTTGATAACATGCATACGTTTCCAGGTTTGACTAGTAGCTATGAATGTGTATATGTAACTCAGAAATCCTGCGGATACAGATATACAATCGTCTGCAAAACAATGTCCCATCTGAAAGCGTTTCAATCCGGCAATTTGAATGATCGCACTTCCCTCAAACCTAAACTGTGAAAGGATCAACGCCTTCCCAGTCTTAGGATTCGACGCTCACTATTAACACAGGGTAGTCGGAGAGTTTGTCTAGACATGAGCTTCAAAATGCATTCGCGTAGCACTCAAATCTTTTTAAACTTAAGATGTTTCGATAAGACGGTTGTCATGTCTGTTTAAGACGTCTCGAAACGACTCACAGAAATCGTTCTACATTCGCGTCTACCGTCCCAACACGTTACAGCTACGGCGGACCATTTGCGTTCATTGATGTAACTACATTAGGCAACCCACCAGTATGGATATCACATAGGGACTCTAATACGGTGTTCCTGTTTCCACTTTCCGGCTCACTATGTCAGTACAGTACGTTTAGTGTGAACTAATCTGCAGATGGACAATAATAACAGAGAAACGTTCTTAAACATAAAAAGGTGATAGATACATGTGAAAATGCCATCTGGACATCGATCAGGCAACTCTTTCAACGCAATATTACAACCACGGAGTGCTAGTCCAATCTCAGCAAGCCTCCAAGGTCTACCAGTCGGAAAGAAAATCGTATCGTCGAGTTTCCAAGAAAGTACGAATTTTACAAGCTCACTGACTAAATATGATAACAGTGAGAAAATACACATCAGAGAGGGTCTGCTTGTGAGTCTCACTGTCGTACCAGCATGCGACAAGCGAGGCGTGATACGCAAGATGACGGCACTTCTGTGCCTGGAGATCTATTCAATGATTGGCTGATGTCGTCGGAATTCTTAACATTGTTGACAGGCACCGGAACCGGGCGCAACATGACCAAGAAAGTGCAACATTGTCAATAGGCTTTAAATGTCACGCGCGAGATGATATACACAAACGGACCGAACATGACCAAACCTCCGAACATTGACACAAACTGCTTACTTGACAGTTGGCTACGGCCTGGAGTAATGTTTCGAACGGCAACCGCTGATTTCGCATGGATGCACATTCTTCAATCAAACAAATCGGGTGGGCCAACAACGTGCGTTTCATTCGATACTGGACAAAAGGATTAGTAAACAGTGCATATGAGGTTCAAGATATTCGACAACCACAACATAAAGGATGCTGTATTCGCGTGCTAACTGTCTCGAATGTGTTTGCATCCACATTCCGATAAACCAGGCATGAGCCGTATTAGAGCAGCGAACATCACTTGTGGTATATGAGCCGACACGTAGGTGGGGGTCAGGCTGAGATAAATCGAACAACACTGCAACAGGACCAAAGTTTTACTCCTACGAGAGTTCAGTTGTTGCGTGAGTATGTGGAGCGGATTTCGGGCCCTGAGCGCAGCAACAAGATGCAACACTGACATGGTTCAGCAAGAGGAAAACTTGAGTTCCGGGACTTTTCCCAACAGAGGCTAGCGATAAAGTATATCCGAATGGAAAGGCTCTTATCAACACGAGAGCAATGTCCAATGCTGATGACGCCTTACTCTCACTTGCAGGTCGGTTGTTTGTTTGCAAGGTGTAGACACCTTGATGTTGATTGTTTGAATATAGACGTAATTATTTTCGGTAGTTAAGTTCCTTCCCGTCCCCTTGAGTTCGGTGACTTTTCCCAACAGAGGCTAGCGATAAAGCATATCCAAATGCAAAGGCTTTCATCAACATTGGATATTACTCTCGTGTTGATGAAAGCCTTTTCATTCGGATATGCTTTATCGCTAGCCTCTGTTGGGAAAAGTAGCCGAACTCAAGTTTTCGGTGCTGAATGTTTGAATATAAATGTAGTTACTTTCAGTGGTTAGGTCCCTTTCCGTCCCTTTCTCTTTTCCTTCTCTCTTCCTATGTAGGGTTTGCTTTTTCCTTATGGCTATGTGGCAGTTAAGCAATAGTGTGAACCACTGATGTATTGCTGTTTATGATGACGATGAATAGTGTCCAAACCATATTAACAAAATCCCTTATGAAGTCTCCCTAATCAATACATTCCTCCGTGGGCTCAATTAGCTCTGGGATTTTAACTTGACTAAGGAGCCTTACTATGGAGGTGATTGATTAGAATTTGCAAGGCAGTTACTATTTCCTTTCTCCATGTGCCCGGACGACCACAGCATTGTTCGCACGAGCACGTGATCGAGCGTTGGGTAGGTAATTCGGTCATGTCTAATTTAAGGTTAATGGTGCAGTAGTCAAGACGGCTGCCTTAAGAGAACGTGAACTGGTATTCAAATCAAGGATATGCATGACTGACGAGCTCTAACGACAGTCAAACTCGGGTCCAGTAGATTCTTTTGAAAGAGGCTGGATGAAATGTGAAACTCGAGAACAATATAAACAGTATTCAAGTCATAAGCGTGGAAATCGTGAATACAAACACAAACTAACCGACGGTAATTAGGTTGAAAAATAAAAGATTACGTATCTCAAAGCAGTAGGGTGCTACGAAAACAACGATGTAGGTCACATAGACCATGGATCCGAAACCTATGCGGTGGAAAGCTCATTGTCAATCGATACTAACAGATAGTGTCCAACCCACGTGATTCCGGGAGAAGCAAATGATGACAATCGCAATGGTTGCAGATAAGCTGGAGGCTAGAAATCGGTCTGCACATTCAGCTCACTTGTCTGATAGTACAGAAAGAAACAAAAATAAGACAAAACATTACTTTTTGCTCTTGAAAACGTCCATCGACGATGCTTGCAGCCAGATCATCTGCACGCTTCCTCTCAACAACATAGTCGAGTACTGCTTCGATTTGATCACCTAGAACGTAACAGAAAAAACTCGTACAGACATGAAATACAAGCGAAAAGTGTACAGGCAGCTTCACAATCTGATAGACGGGGTTCGAATTGACAAGTAAGAATCGTAAGTCCCTTCCGAAATGGTTTTCTAATTTAACTAACGATGAAACTAGGGGACCCATAGAAAGAGATGATGGTAACACTAATATAGGACAGAATCGAACTGGAAGAACACACGGGTAATCTTAACAGACAGTTTGTCGGTAATCATCAGCCTTATAATTTGTTAGTAACAAATGGACAGAACGGACCAATAGTTAACACAAACGCACAGATCCGTGCCAAATGATACCACTTTGTATCCATATACAAATAAGTGCCTATTTCACCATTGGCGACAATATATCAGCGATTCGTATTGATACTGTATTGCCATAAAACAAAAATAAATAATAGTCTTGGTTTATGGGTGAAAGTGAAGATAAACAAGAGAGAAAATAACACATAAGACCCCTCTTTACTGATGTACTTCTTACATTAGGCATAAAGCAGGGAGTAACTGAGAGGGTGGAGATATCTGTGAGACAGTTACAGAGTGGATTCACACTGTTCCACTTTACTAATTACCTCACTTTATAACACACACCATTGAGACCGATTGGCAGCCATCTTGATTAAAGCCCTAAAATGTACAGACGTTCAGCACAGGACACGGATGCTAGCACGAAACACATGGACGACTATATGTACTTATCTGCATCAAATAATCATTTGTTTAATTCACATCTGGTGCCCATCTATCAAAGCGTAAGTAGTGTTCAAGTTACTAGAAAACGATAAAACTATGGCTGGTTAGACCACTATCTACTGACCTGAGTCGTTGTTTTGGTCCACCTAAGCAGAGTTGATAAGCAAGCACTTACATTTAGTTGAATTGCTCCTGTGGTAGAAAAATTATACATTGTAATAAGCGGATAAACAAACGAAAATAGACAAGCAGAGAAAGGTCGTAAATTGAGCAGCAACTATCAGGAGTGGTTATGCCGAGGGACAGTTCAAGTGCCCACATCATGCCTTACATATGATCACGTGTGAGTTCTGTCCTTCATGAACCTGTCATACAATCGCGCGCTGTTGTGATTTGGCTCGGTGAACTACAATGGACAGGAACCCATTCTGTTCACCGGATTACCGGTCATACTCAACTGGGTTAGCTTCAGATATAGTCGTGTGGATGAGATCGCAATTGATGTTATGGAGCTGCTTGCGGCGAAATATGGTGATGGGGTTTCCCTGCGTTAACTTCTGTGACAGGTTAATCCGGATATCGATATCACCAGCCACTCACCACACACCTGATTGCCATCCCACCGATCACGCTTTTCGAAAAAAAGGGAAGTGATTTCTAACGTGATTTTCTCAACAGTCGAACTCATTCACTTGATGATCAACACAAGGAACCGCTTGTAACCGTCGCATCAACTGTATGACCAGCCACGAAGACGTTGAACAAACGCGTAGTGATAAATCAACGATCCCAGGTAATCAAAACAAGATTAAATTACAATGTCACGGTAGTACTGAACAAAGTAGCAAAGTGGATAGGTCAACAATCTCAACAGTTTCGGTCAACGGATCGTTTTCGTGAAATGAATTATTATTAGTTTGACGTCGAACACGCTAAGGACGGATTATAGTAACATATCATGATATTAATATTTAAGAGATTTCTTCCGAGCGATCAAGAGGTTGAGAAACAACAAAAATGAGCCAAATTGCAAGTTGGCGAAGCACCCACCGGTCAAGCGAAGCACAATAATGGGTAACTAGCAATTAGCACAACTATCCAGTTGACGCGACGAATCCGAAACGTTTGAGTCACGATCCAAATGATTATCAAAAACAGGAAGAGGTGAAATATACACGGGTATACACTTGAGAAAGATAGTGTTACGTCGGAGTTTCGTGTGATTGAACTTGAAAAATCAATACACTGATTGTGCGCAATATCTGCAGAAAAAGCAGGGTCCTAATAATATCTTGACTAGAGAGAACGTGATATAACGGAAACCTTCTACTGAGTAGTATCCATTGCATTGATAGGAGCATGCAACAAAAACAAGCTCGATTGAAAGATTTAAATGAACGCGTCATCTGTGTTGCTTGAATGAAAATTTTCTTTCCAACGATATATAGCTAATTAAGAGATTCTTATAGTGGTTAAAACCAGATGAGCCATCAAAACCGCGAAAAGTTATCCACGAATATTACGGAAAACGTCCAACCATTTATCCATTAGAAGTGCCTGTCCGACAAGAACACCAATAACGTGTACTAAAGCCTGTATGGTGTCACCGGTAAGTGACAACAGAGGTAGGACCGGCATGAGTTCCGCCTTTCCATTAAAGATCCTGTATACAATGGAACCCCATGAATTCAATAGGGCTGATTACCCAGACACAACTGTTTTGAGTGATTCTACCTCCGACTAAGTGTTTAGGACGCTTAAGTAGCTTATAGTGAAAACACTACTCTAGCAACAACAAGGTTCGCCAGAGCAGCAGTTTCCGCCGATCGTTGTACATAATTGTTGAAGTCTACCGGATACACCAGGCATCGTCTAGTGGGTTTAGAGTTGGCTGATTCTTTCTTCCTGGATAGAATCCAAAGGAGAACGGATAAACGTCGGTCAGACCGAATAACAGACGCAGTTAAAAGTAGCAGACAATAGGGCATATGTGAAGATAGCCAACTGAAATTGTACGATTAATGATCAGACAAATCTCGCCGCAAGTTTCGTTGCGAGTGCATCTAACAGACTGTTGAAAAATTAACATGAATAAACAAAAAAACAGCAGAAAAAATATCAAAGTTCATTGTACTGTACAATCAATTATTCGTTCAGTTTGATCGTTATTCGCCCCCGTCCTCTCTCTAGTCTGTAAACATATACAGTGCACTTGTCCCGTGCAGTAGTTGTGAAACTGATGTCCTTTGTTTGGCGATGTATTACACGATGTAATGGTGTTCCGGCATTACTACGATCGTAGGTAGCTGATGAAAAGAGATCAGAATCGCATACCCCCAAATCCATCAAGAGTAGGACACCTGACGAAAAAAAGGGTGTTATTGATAAGGATATGCTACACAACAAAATTTGGCAACAGGCTATCAGCCATCTGCTGCTGACCGCTACCACAATGAATTACCAGAGAAAGTTCCGGATCATAATACGATTGCTGTACGGTTGTAATACCACGGCTATTGAAATAAACCTTTTTATCCCATCAAGCGCTGATTGCTGTGCATTGCCCTACACCTTTGTAAGTTACCGAATCGGATGCACTATGTCGGCCAACTTTGGGAGCAGCCGATTCAAGTGGTTGATCATGCTATGTGGACTTGACACTAACTTTGCGTCCTCGGTTTGCAGCATATTTTGCATCGTATCCACTTTGTCTGGATCGACCTTTAGTCCCTTTAGAAGTGAGTAGGTGGTCATGAGACGTCAACTCTCGCTCAAAAAATCACCTTGCCCTATGACAACGCTTGAATTAGACGTTTCTGAGAATGTTCGCTCGATACTTTTAAACCAAAAGGTGAACGCAGTCACCGAAAATGCCCAGAAGGAGTGTCAAACAAGGATGACTGGATTAATCATCCGAAACCAGGTGCCAGTAAGAGGGAGACTTTCGTGAAAATAGGGCTTGGTTTAATTCGGGCAAAAAGTCGTCTGCATTGTTCTTTGCGAAGTACAGAGTTCAACGGCCTACGGTCAATGTACACGCCAATATCACCTAACCTATTCAACGTTATCGAAGCCTGACTGACCCAGTCAGTAGGCCCATCTATTGACGCCATTGCTTTCACTTCAACTCGTTCCTAAATTTTTCACACATGGTTAACGGAATTGCCTTGGCTGGTAACACAACCGGGAAGGCATTGTTGGTTGCAAAAAGATTAACATTGCCTGGCATACAATCTAAAAATTAATCGAACACACGACAGCATTGATCGAATATCTGAAACATCTCTAACATATGAAGAAAAATCTCATGATAAGAAATCACGAAATCCATTGTCTGAACGGCAATTAAACCGAGGATTGGTATCGAACCTCTTTCCACACCGAAGAAATCAATCAAGTACGATTTGCTATTTTTCGGATTACTGATCAGCACACTTGCTTTCTCCAACACTTGCGTTTTCGCTACAATCAACATTCACAGTTGCTTGTCGAACGGATCCACACTCGACGTATAAAGATAACTCGCTAGTAGAACGCTGACAGATGCACTACAATCTAACGAACACCACCGTCGTTTGCCATCGATAAGAAGCTCAGCGTAAATCCTTTTTGATGCAGGTGCACCCCAAACACCATTCAACACTTGTTAGGTTTCTAACGCCTATTGATTAGTCTGATAGACGATGACTTGCATTGCTTAGCAAAATAGCTATTCTTCTTCATACAAGCTTTCCCAAACGCCGGATATTTCTTGTTCGGTCGTTCGTGATCACCGTCGCAAAATAGGTAGGGGTATATTGTGAGCTTCGCTCGTGCTCGGCCGATTGCGTTGAGCTCCATTTCATTTCCACCGTAAAGGTTTTTCATCCTCTGCTTCGCAGTTGCTTGGCTGTTGCACACAGCAATACACTGAGAAAGCGCTAGTTCCCACCCTCAGCAATCACTTGGTCGTTGCAGCGTCCTGAACGTCAAGAACCATTCGCCCACGTATGAGACTGTCGTTCATGCACTTGCAAGAATTACAAGTCTTAGCCAGCTCCTTTAGTTCCGTCATACACTGATTGACAGATTCTCTTTGATAACGGTTCATTTGAAAGAAACGGAAACGGTTGTTTCGTTCGCTTGCCCCAGACGGTATTCCGCGAATTTACTGATCAACGTACCCAGGTCGTTCTTGTTTCTATCGTCAGTAAAAGTCGGATTCATGAAGATCTGTCTACCTCTGTCTCCAACGCAATGTTGAACCATCGACAACTGGTGTTCTTGCGATCCTTCAGACAAACTACTTAATACAGAAATCATCTAACTTCTGTCTCCACAACCGCCATGTCTCTGGTCATCAACTGTTTTCCGTCACGTCCAACGCCTCAGGAGGAACGATTGTAATTATACCCGACAAACTGCTTTAGAATCTGCACGCGGACTTCTTTGTAGGCTGACGCCGCGCAGCGTGCTAGGCTACTGAACCGATAAAGCTAGAACAATAATCTGAGCGGAACTAAGCGATTTGTATTCAATCACTCAGAGCGGATCGCAGTATTTACGACCGCTATAAGACGCCAAACGGTCTTCCATTCTGACTGGCCAGTTCGTTGCTACGTTCCACAACCTTGACTCCAACAACTTGGTTTTTTAAATCTGACACACATTCAAAAAACGCGTTTTAAATCCCATTTCTTGCAAACGGATTTGGTGCAGCAGCCGATAGCCGTTTTTGATTGGTTGGCGCCGATCGACCATAGTGTCGTCTGCCGCAGCTTGCGCCCGAACTTCGATTGACTGAAGCTTCTCCAATCAAGAGACCGCTTTATACCAACCTCATTACACCGTATTTTGAAACAGCAGTTCCCACTATCCCTTAGCAGGAACAGAGACTGTTTAAGTATGTTGCGTAACAGCTATCTAACACGAGTTTCATTGACTTGGAGTAAGTTTTTGTAGTGAGTAAAAGAGCACCAACTGAAGTGTACCCGAACGATGCTATTGATCATCTCGGGACTTTTAACCAACGCAATGTGAGTGAAAATGAGTCACTTGCATCAGATCGCATGCCCGAAACAAAATTGGTAGGAGGGGATTCAAGAGAGTTTGAAACCATGAAATTGATGTTGTATCGGCAAGATACTAATGGTTATGTGGAAGATTTTGATGAAGCTGTAGGTGTCACTCTGGACATTTACAACTGACACATTCGGTTTGCCCGCGCTAATAACCGCATCGACACCTCATATTTACTACCTCAACGTGGTTCGATGTCTCGTGACCGTTTTACCCTACAATCAGAACAGCAAAGTGACCTCAAGAAACAGACGTGTTCATTCATGGTGCACCCGACACGGTGGGCAATCCCAATCGTTCCGACACCGCAGGTGCCTGTACAATCCTGTCTCTCATCCCCTCCCCCTCCACATACACGCACACATTATCCCACTCATGGTTTTGGAACTGTCATTAGTCATGTTCACGGTCAAACCAAAAGCCGCCAGGCTTTCTCACACGAACTAATGGGTACACGGTCGCACCGAGAGAATTTTGGCTCCGAGGCTCGTACAGCTTTTCACAGAAAAGGAATTACACGTCAAGGATTACACTGACTTCAACCCAGCTCTCCGATACCCCCCCTCCCGCAAGTCTCCACGTATTCAAGCAGTGATCTGTAACAATCATGTGTACAGTGCTAGCCGGATTTTGATAAGTTCGAACACTTTGTTATCCAGCTTATTATTCGTTTATATATGTCACACTGCTAGTTGCGTGTTATATATGCGTGTTTTATTTATTGGGGTTACAAGTAACTCTCTCGTCGATAAAGCCAAAAGGAAAACAAGGGTAATTCACAGTGTAACAGGAATATCGTTATGTTCATTTGCGGCCTGCCTAACTGTATATGCAAACGAAGTAAACTGAAATTGTTCATTTGTCGCCCTGGTTTCGAAGTAATTTGTCAAGTGCCTAAAACGACGGGCTGTCACTAAATTTGCCCCCACTGTATCACCCGTTGCCCAATATTTTGTTTGTACATATAGGCGGTGATTTCGAGGTATCCACAGGCTCTGTTGAAAATTGACTCTTCAACCAGTTCACCGGCTGTATACTGAGAGACCCCGAAGGCCACTGAAGGTGTCACCATCTTCCAATTTATTGACGTAAAAATACTCTACTCACCTAGGCACGAACACACAAAATATAGTGTGCTTCCAGTTTGCCAGAAAAAGTGCACGAAGAAGCAGGCATGTGGTGTTTGCATTTCTATAGCTTGGAGAGCAAGAGTGCTATGAATATCCCCCTCCTATTCAATATGACTTGGCAAATTTGACGTTCTGACGTTTCCCAGTTGTATTCGGGATGTCATCAACTACCAAAACAACTGAGGACTGACAGCTCACCTTGCATTGAGTGACAATTCAGAGTAAGCAAGCCAATAGGCCACACTTTAGTAGGGTACATGGAAGAGGAATACAAAAGTAATCTCAGTTCAGTTCATCCACACTGTAAATCACAAGACTTCTTAGGTTACACGTCTGGGTGCAGCGCAGTCAGGTTTGGATCATATCTGCGTATCACAAAAGACCGAGGAAGTGTTATGATAACCTGCTTTTGTCCCCTCCTTGGCAAAACAGGCCATGTGGCCTAGTAACTCGGGACAGTTGTGCAACAGCGCCTCATAAAAAATCAGTAACCCTAAACTTACCCACTTCGTGTACTAAAATTCGACTCCGCAATCGTACAGAAATGCCAGATACCGGCTGCGTCAACTTTGTGGGAATGTGGAGAGTGGTTACATTTTAGGTGTGCCTCATAATATGATCTAGCCTGTATAGAAGTGGAGACAACCGAAAGGATGCATGTAATTCGGAAAAACGTTTGGATATTGCACACATGTTGGTTTTGAGCGCACTATGAACAGATGTTGCCTAAAAATTGACCGGCATGGTTGAAACGTTGGCAACGCATTTCACTTAAGAAGAAATTAAAGTTTCAGTATGCAGACTTTTTTTAAATTTCTCCCCATTACTTTTTGATTATACAGTTCAGTCTGGTTCAGGTGAATTCAACCCGCACCTGAAAAAACAGGTTGAGCCGGTGACAGAACGGTAGAGAGAAGGAGCCCGTTTACGATGAGTACGTGTCATCATCATCATCGTAGATAACAATACATCAGTGGTTCACACTAATGCTTAACTGCCACACAACCATGAAGAAAAAGCAAAGCCTATCTTGTAAAGGTTGGACCCCAGAGTTCCAGCAAGTACTGGCGGTACTAGGCGCCGTGGTCTCTCCTGTAAGGAGGAATCAAATCCAATTAGGACTAGTGTGGTTCTTGGTCGTATCTGGTCTCTCTTGAGTCTTAAATTTCTATAGGTATTCCACAAGAAAGAACGTAAGTAGTCTTTCTCGAAATTATGTCTTTATTTCGGTGAACTAGTGTATACAATTTTCATGCGAGTGGGTGCCATGTCTGCTCAGATCAGACATAAAAGGGGTATATCTCTCACCGTTTAATGTCTGCTCTTTTATATATCCGTGCATCATCATCATCATCATCACAGACAGCAATACATCAGTGGTTCACACCAATGCTTAGCTGCCACACAACCATGAAGAAAAAGCAAACCCTATACAGGAAGAGAGAAGGAAAAATAAGGGGACGGGAAGGGACCTAAATACTGAAAATGACTACGTCCATATTCAAACATTCAGCATCAAGGTGCCCACACCTTGCACACAAACAAACAACCGAACTGCAAGCGAGAGTAAGGTATCATCAACATAGAACAAATGGCTGTGATTGCAAGAAAAAAGCTGACCCGATGGATAATTCACAAACGCAAATGCTATTCTTACATGCCCTACAAATCCTCCATAGTTGCAGTAAGAGAAGCAAATGTACTCATGCAGTCTTCTCAATAAAGGTGACAAACCCATTTACTGATTAGTTCAGTACTTATACACTTCACATATGCTACTCCTTACTGTTACACGAGAAAAACACCAACATACTTGTCAAATGCAATCAGCAAGAGTTGTAAACACCATGGACCACTAAGAAGTCATGTGATGTATAGATGGCAGGCTACAAGTCATCGGGTGGACACCCCATTTTTTGATGACATTCAGTGGAGTAACAAATAAAAAGAGGCTATAACGAAATGCTGTTGGCAGTCCGAACACTTAAATAAACTGGACACAATCAGCATATAAAACGGTCCAACCAACTCAAAGTCCACGACACTTCGCGAACGTTCTAATAGCCAACCTGAGGCCGTTGTCCACCGACCAATCCATAAAAAGTCCCCAACAGGCAGAGCACGTGATTCACAATTGACACCAAGCGACTGGAGTACCGGTGGTAGTAACTGTTTCACACGATTCAACCTGACAGAACAGAAAACAATTACATCTGTAGGTGGTGTTTGCCTAATCCCGTTTGTTAACAGTTAACAGTGAAATTGCCAACATCAAAAAATTGACAGAGTTGAGTAGTTGAACAACACTTTGTTTTCTGAGAATAAGTAACCGAAGATGTTTAACCAAGTGCGTAGAGTTGTTATATATTTAAAAACAACGGAACAATTAGACGGTGAGTTCCTACCTAACATTTGCCACCAGAAGTCGAGGCAGGCCAGGACAACCATGCTGACAACAATAGAACAGCTGCAGGTGCAAGATATGGTTACTGTGACTGTTCCTGAGTAGATTGTGGTGACCTGAGATTGCTAAGCTCAAGTGTGTGTTAGCATGTTGAACAGCAGCCAACACCCTCTGCGGAAAAAAACGAAAACTTTTTCCCCACTCCAAAAGCCCATCCGCCGACAGTTTACAACAGAACAGAATATCTAATTGAGGAATATAGCTCACAACAATGAGCATCATCGCGCACTCATGAAAACGTTGCTTCCTAACGAAGCGATCTCAATTGTTCAAGTCAGCTTTCCATAAAAGTGAACCGCAAAAACCGTTACTGGAAACGCTGTTGTCACAACATTACAAGGACAGCCCACTTAGAGTCAGGACTGGTATACTACAACGATGCAGAACCTAAAATGAACAAGATAACCGGGTAAAATCTCAATGGTAGCACCACAACGGCTCCGTAGCCAGGTAACAAACTAAGTCACATATTTGTTTGAAACAATTAAGAAGCTTGAAACCGAACAGAAGCGATCATGGTAGCCGTAGACGGAATCCCTAGTAGTACCATTGTTGGACGAGTTTCGTCAACATTCTGACAGATCGAAACCCAAAATGGAAGAGAATGTTAAGTCGCTCAGCGGAAAATGATTCGTTAGTCAAGTTACAATCGCTTTGAGCCAGGCCAATAGGTAATGTGGCCCGGACTGCCGCTCACTTTAATAGTAACACGAAATATCTTAGGAGAATACGCTGCCCAAAAATTCGAAAATTGGTAATAGGAAACAGGAAGAAAGAATAAGAAATGGCATGATTCTACCTACGTCATTGACTACAGCACACCACCATCTCGGATAGCGTTTCAGGCATTCAGGCAGACAACATCTATCCACCATATTGAATTGATCAGTCAGGGCCGTCATATTTCGTGACTACATTGTTGTTGCTTGACCAACACGCGGTTCCATCCAACGGGTGGTGGTCACAGTATAGAACGCCCGGTATGGTTAACAATCAGCTGGCATGCGGAGTGAGTAGCCCAACCATCGCAATCTGCACAACGTGAGTAGTTGACCAATTGATCGTGGTTCCACAACGTTCCACAATAAGTTCCGAGGAACGACCGTGTTGCTCACGCGATCGGTTCACTCAATGTGGGCTAGTTGGCGGAGAGGACGACGGTAAACTGCAGCAAGTCTGTTGATGTCTCCGTCGAGAACAGGCTTTGGTTCCCAATTATGGAACAAGACAGAACATATATAAGCGTTGTAAACCCGACCTTCCGGAAACCACTGACCATTTTACGGATGCCGCAGATTATTCAGGCCGGCAAAGACAATTAGCGCCCTTGCTATCCTCGTTGACAGCTCACCAGCAACGTCACGGGCTGACGAGATAGCGCTACTTATGTATGTGAGTGTCCACAGTTTCAGGCGGACTGCTTCCAGTAAACAACGTAGCAGTAGGAATGCTCCATTTGTGAAGCTGCACTTTACACTTTGAAGTGCATTTCGTAAAAACCAATCCGGTCATTCCTCTTCTACAGTAAGGTTTGTATGCTTTCGGGAATGGTGATAAGTAACACAACGTCATCCGCATACGCCATGTCACCTTGGCACAAAGAAGCTCAACATTAGGCAAACTGGATTCTCCAAGCGCACTTCCCAAAATGTCATCCACAATGAAAATGAGGAGGGAGTCCGACTCTCTCATCGAACACCACTTGACGTGGTGGTCGGGCTTGTGTACTGTTTTGATCCGGCGGGCTATGCTGACTAGGACTCCGGTCCTTCCAGGTGCAACCTTGTCAGACAGGCCAAAGGGGAGCAGTCAGACGAAAAGCAGTTACACT